>JABUQX010023855.1:0-25000 GCA_015478945.1 Trachelipus rathkii | reverse complement strand
GTGAAATCACTAGCTATATATACTATATATATATATATATATAGTATATTTATATATATTATATATATACTATATATATATATATATTATATATATATAATATATATATATATATATTAATATATATATATATATATTAGGATATATAAGTATTATATATGCGTACATACACAGTGCAGAGAGTAGCGAGGAACACACGTCAACTTTACTAGAGCTTTCACAACTTTCTTTTTCTATGGGAGTCTTAGCTCTTACAACCTCTTCTAATTTGCGGTCAGTTGCAGCCACTGCATCTCCTATTCAATCTTTTTATCTGCAGTTAAATAGACTTGAATGATATCTTCCACCATTAATTTAAAAAGCGTGTCCGTATATGTGCACGCTGTTAAAAAATAAATGGTTTTTTAACACAAAGAAGCTCATAAAAATTTTTTAACCGTTTCAGATGAAAATTGCTTGGACTTATCTGAGCTTCTTTAAAGCTTTTATTGACTCTATCAATAGCTATTATCATGTATGTTTCAATCTCTCCTTAAGGGTGAGGCACGAAAACCTGGTGCAATAGGAAATTTGGGATCGAAGAGATGCGACGAGTGACAGAAGTTGCACATTTGACTTCTAAATTCAGGATTAGAATGGAGAATCTTATTAGTCACAAGAGATAGATCATACTTTAAGTTGATCTTTAAGGGTGAAACAAAAGCAGTGGTAAAGAGATTCCTTCTCACTGCTGACCACGAGAATCTTAAACAATGGAGTCTAAAAATTTTGAGGAAGGCGTACACTTCTCGTATTGCATTTCTAAATATATATGTGAATGGCTCATTTACCTGTAAAGTACATATAACTATATATATAATTGATGGAGGATATATAATCTCCTATATATATATTACTATATATATATATATATATCTATATATATATAAGTCATATATATTAGTAGCTATATTATATATAGTAGGTATTATATAATTATAATATAAATAAATATCGTATCTAATACTTACCGTAATATAATAAGAATCAACAAAGCAAGTACAACACATCGTGAATAAATTAGTTTGAAGTACGCCCTAATCTATATATATACTTGCGAATATTATTATATAAATATTTATCGCATAATAGTATATATATATATATATATATATATATATATATATATATAGAATAGTTGGCAAATTTAGATATAGAAAAATTGCTTTGATTATAAACTATATATATACTATTTAATATACGATAATATAATTATATAGTATATATATTAGTATATATATATTAGATATATTAAATATGAAACTTCTTTTTGTAGTTTATAAATATATATTGATATACAATATACTCTATCATATAAGGTATAGTAATAGTCATAATATCTCTTAAGTATTAATATATATCTCAATACCGAATAATACTTAGTAACCTATGAGCTCTCAGAGTACTCCTCTATATATATATATATAGTGCTATATATATATATAATTTACGACGTTACGTAAGTAGTATATATACCGCGTACTCTATAATATACTCTAATATATACTATATATATATATATATAATAATTATATTATATAAAAATTATATTATATATTATATATATATAATATATATAAAGATAATATATATAATATATATTTCAGATAATCGCATATATATATATATATACCATTTTTAGCAACATTACTATATGTATATATATATATATATATATATAACGATACTCTACACTATAAATATTATATATATCTAATAAGTATATGTAGGCTATTTCACTTATATAAATAATAGTACTTAACTTCGTATATATACAATATAATATATATACTGCATATATAATATATTCCTTATAATATATATATATATATAATATTGTATAGATATATATATAGTTAGGTATTAGTATAATATATATATATGGTTATATATTATAGTATCGGAATACCTGCCTTTTGTAAGAGAAAAAATATACTATCGTAATAATATTGACATTTATGAATATAATTATATATATATATTATATTAGAATATAATATATTATTATATATATACAGAGAATGGTAGTAGTAAAATATCCAATAATATAATACTTATACTCTAAAATATATATATATATATCTGTATTACGTTTTTTTAGTTTAAAGATTTCTACGCACTGATATACGTATATATAGATATATATTATATATATAATATATAAATATGTATATGTATATGTACTACTATATAATAATATATATAGTGATGAATAAATACTAGTCTATCACTCTAATAACAGGAGATCTATATATAGAATATTCCTACACTATATTATATATATATATATATATGAATATATTAGTACTGAAATATATAATTATATAGAATTAGATTGGACTGGAAGCATGGACTTCAGCTCCCAGGAAAGCATTTATCTGCCTGTCAGTGTGTGTAGTCTCATCCCCATCCCGTTTATCTTCGAAGGTCCCACCTTTTCACCATTATGTCAGAAGTTTATGCTCTCAGTACCTCTTTACATTCATCTCTCAGCCTTTTATGCGCCGTCGCCCCTCGTTCTCCTGCCTCCCAGATCACTGCCAAAGACCTTTTCGACTCTCTCTCCTCCAATCTTCTCTAGATGTCCAGCCACCTCAGTTGTGGCCTTTTCTATTTTATTTCATGCGCACTACCCGCTGAGTTCTCTCTTCGGTTATATGCTTCACTCTCACTCTATCTTCTCTACTACTGCTTCTCCCATGCAATTATCCTCAACATAGGCACCGATCTCCGCTGCTTGTAATCTGCTTCTGTGGATACGTTGGTCGTCAATCTCCACACCATACATCAATAATGGGATCAAACATTCAAATTGATTTTGTCACCTTGCGGGGACATTTCGATTCTTCACAAAGGATAGGAAAATGGCGTTTCTCACGTCTTCCGTATTTCATATCCTTGAGCGATATCTTTCCCAATTTCCCCTACCCCCTGTTTCATCGAACACGATTTCTAAATACGTCTCAAGAACTAATCTTACTCTCTTTTATGTTGCCTGCCATATTTATGGATATTTAAAACCTTACTCTATCTCTCTCGTAATTTATTACCTATAAACAACCAGAGTCTTTCCCATTTCATTTTCAGGTTCGACCTCCTCTACAAGAGCATATTCCACCTTTACTGTAGTCCTTGCGCCTGCTCTCTCTCCTTCACGCTCAAAGAAAGCGTATCATTAGTCGCGCCGATGCCAAAAATAACCCATTCATATTTATCTTCAAGTCTGCTTTTAAATTATTCTATAACCTTATCTAAATATGCATGATGAACAACATGGCGATAACACACTTCCGCCTGCTTCACCCTCTTCTCATTAAAACCACTTTTCAATATTCGTCCTAATTAACCTTGCCATTACACACTTCGTATACAAGTCTTGATATGGCCAATGTCAAGCCAAATTATCCCGAAACTCTCATATTCTCTACTAGACACACTCCACAAACATATCCTAGGAGCACTGAATCAAAGGCTTTTTGCTAATCTACGAAGGCCACACTCACAGCAACATTGAATTTCCATGTCTTCTCTGCAATCTGTCTTAAACTAAAGGCCAGATCCGTTGTTCCCCTATTCTTCCTGTACCCGTGCTGCTCCTCTTCCAACTTTGATTCTACTTTCCCTCTCAGTCTTCTTTCCAACATTCTTTCATATACCTTTGCTATGTGGTTTATCATGGATATGCCCCTGTAATTTTCACATTTACCAGAATCTCCTTTACCCTTATATATTGGCACCATTATTGATCTTCCCCACTTTTCCGGCACTCTACCACTCCTCCAGCACCTATTTAGTAACTTTAGGATATACTTCTTTGTTTGAGCCCTCCTCCTTCACCAGCTCTATACACACACCATCTTCAACAGGCGTTTTCCCATTTTTCATCATAGCAACAGCCTCCTCAAACTCTTGCTCCGTAAACTCCTCATCCCCCTCATTCTCCTCCATCCGCAAACTATCTTCCTTCTCCACGTTCAACAAAGACTCAAAATATTCAGTCCATCTCTCATTTATTTCCTCCGCCTTCACCATCACCTCTCCCTCCGCATTTTTTATGTTATTTACCTTCTTTTTATCTTTCCTGTATGATCTTACTATATATATATATATATATATATATATAATGTAGACACCGAACCTCTAATCAATCTTCTATTCATTCCTTACCTTCCGAAAAAGATTTTTGGTAAGCGGAAATTGAATTATATGTATTTTCGTAACCGAGTGGATTAGAGTGGGCAGATTACCTAGGTCTAATAGCAAGCCCGTGCTTTGCCTTAACGCATTTGTATATTCTAGCCAACGCGGATGTGTTTATGGGTGAACCTTCTTTGCTAGGAGTATGTGAGAGAGTGTTATTTATGTATATTATAATTTGACTGTTCTGTTGTATATGCGTTGGCTATGTTTTAATGATGTATTGTGTTATTGAGATTAGTAGTATTCACACTGCCGGAAATTGTAATTAAATATTGCAGAAAACTTCTTCTCGCTGAGGGTAATTTTTTGTGTCCGTTCAGGTAGCCAGATCTGAGGTTCGAAGCCACCCTCTTGCGAAGGGTCGAAGTCAAAGTCGTCCAACTAAAATTATTAAGGAGAGAAATACTTCACTTTAAATCCACGAACTGTCCGTGATCGCACGTAGGTAGGCTATAATTGACTACGTACTACTTATATAATTATATATTAGAGCTATATAGTTTCGATATATATAGCTATTAGTACTAGATTTAACCACTCTATATACGCATATATATATATACATTGTAGTAAAAAAATTCTACCACCCCTTTTCTGTCACACTCGACAGGCATAGCCTCCGTATTCTAGGAGGGAAAATTCTCAACAGTAAATTTCTAGTAGATCGAACTATAGGTCTCGAAACAGCGCCGCTTTTTGGACATCTGTCCTCACTTTACGACTTGTAAGCAACTTAGACTCTCACCATTCTAGTGACCCCGAAATATTATCTCTATAGTGATATAATTACTATATGTAATTATATTAATATATATAATATTTTACAATATACAATAATATCTTATTTATATATACTAGTATATAGTACTCACTATTATATATATATAATATATATATACTATATATATTAACTATATATACATATATATATATACTATATTATTGTAATATAATATATATATATATACGTATATAATTATATATATTATATAGATAGTATAATATATATATAATATATAATATATAGTATATATAGAGTATATATATATATATATATATATTATATATATATATAAATTATTATAGTTATAACTATACAGTAAGTATTATATAGGAGAAGAAATACCTAGGTTAATGACTCTCATAGTCACTAGTTAGTATAAGAATATATATATAGTGATATATCGTAATAGATATATTAAGCGATAGATGTATACATCTATGTATATGATATCGTATACCTAATATATATATCTATTTTAGTATATATATATATATATATATAAATATATTTCTCTTTTTTTTTTTTTTTTTTTTTTTAGAATCTAACATAGGGTGACTTCAGCAACAGAAAAGTAGATAACCTATTAATATATATAGTAGTACATATATCATACTATATACTGATCAAAATCATAATATTTATTATAGTATATATATATACTATATAGATGATAGTTAATACTAATATATTACGTGAGTATATACATAAATTATACTATCATGTTAGGGTATCAAACTATTATATAAATATAATGTACTTCTTACATATATATATATAAATTTATTTATTAATACAACTCCGCTATTTATTGTGAATTATAATACGTTAACCCTAATTAAAAATGCAATACTGGGAACATTGAATTGAAGTGTCAATTTCAAAGTTAATTTGATCGTTTTTAAGTTTCGAATAGAAAAAACAAAAAACAAAACAATTTTAATAATTTTTGTTTTTTGGTTTTTAAAAAAGATAAAATAAAAAGGAATATATTAATTATGACTCTAACGGGTTTTTTATGAGTAATGTTAACTTAAAAGATTTTTGCTTTGATTCTGACTGAATATAATGAGACACATGTTTCTGTATTCATGTTTAAGAGCTCCATTTTTATTTAGTCAACTAATAGAACTAACGATAATCGAAAAATATACATTGCTTATAAAATATAGTATATATATATATATATGAGTATAATATATATATACTATATATATATATAGATATATATATATATATTGACTATGTATGTATATATATATGGCATAATAATTATATGCATTTTGTATTATTAGTATATTAATATTATATACATAATATATATATATATATACTACTAATAAGTATATATAAATATATAAGGGCATTACTACTATACCTGTATTATACTTACTTATATAGTATATATAGTATAAGTTTACATAAATACTATATTATAAAATATAATAAATGTATATATACCTTAATATGATTGATTGCATGCAGTACTATTAATACTATATATTATATATAATATATAGCTATAATATATATAGTATATATATATATAGTATATATATATCATATATAATATATATAATCATATATAGATTATATATATATATACATGGCTATATAATATATACATATATATAATATATATTATATATATATATTTACATTACTACTATAATACTATATATATACTAATATATATATATAATATATATTTATTATTATATATATAAGTTATAATGCTAGTATATAGTATATATATATAGATATATATAGTAGCTATACTATATATATATATATATATATAATATAGTATAATATTATAAAAGTATATATATACTATATATATAAATATAGTATATAATAATGGCGCTTCTGTATAGTGCGTTCAGGGCTGGAGCTCTTCATTAAAAAATGCGCGCGTTAAGATAGTTCGATGGAATATGAAATTTTTTGTCAAAAGAGGTAAAATAATTTTTTTTTAACAATTTAATTTCCAATGGAAGTGATAAATAGAAAAAAACAAGTAAGAAAGAATAGTCCGTATGAAAAAATTGCGAGCTACAAATTTTTCTTTTTTTCAATATATCCAATTATATTAAATTTGGGCCCCTTTATTTCAGTCCTAAAAAAGACCATACTTTACTAGTCTCATTAAAAATAAGACCAAATAGTCAACTTACACAAAAAAAGCAATACAAATTCCCGTATTGTAGGTTTTTTACAAAGTGATAGTTGCGCTTTTTGAATTTCTCAAACAAATTGTCAATAATTAGTCTCATAAAATTAGAGTAGTCCATGTATTTTAAAATTTTAGGGGATTGCTACTTCTTCTCCTTCTACTCGTCCTTCTGTACATAGGTATTTTTTTTTTTGCATAGGTGGTATGGATGTTGTTTTTTTTTTTTTGTTTTTTTTGAGATGTTGAAAATTTAATTTGTTGTATACAGCGAAAGTTTTGTATTTATAGAGAAAAAATAATAATTTTATATGGATGTTGATGATTATGATGATAATGTGCATGTGTTTTAATTTGAAATGTGAGCAAAAATATTATTGTAATTGCGCAGTCTATTTTTTAAAATTTGTTATAGTTACATGAAGGGAGTAATCGTTTTATCTACTTTTGTCGCTTCGAACCTTAAAGAGAAGGTAATAGGCTCTCTCACATAGGCGATTTTGTAACAACAAAAATCTGATTTGACGAGAGTTCTTCTCGATGTTGGTCAACAGTATTACTGTCTCGAGTACACTTACTGTAAGGGCGTATAAGATGTTTTCACCCTAAAAGCTTATTTTAACTAATAAATTACTATATTTAAGGGTTATTAATACTCTCATAAAGAAATTTTTTTTGTTCCCTCGCACTCAGAATTGCTTCGTGAATTCCGCGAAAATGCTCACGTTCAGTTTGCTGACACCATTCACTGTTTTTCTAATAAGGTAGCGTGTATCGGACGGACAAGGACCAATATAAAATATATATATATATATAGTATCATATATATATAATATATATATACCCTATAAATATCTGACCTATCTATTTATGAGTGTAGTAAGGAAGATATATTATATACTTATATATATATATATAGTATATATATATATATATATATATAGCTATAGGTATATATATATATAAATATCCCGGGAACTGTATATCTACCAAACTATATCAATATATCTGGGAAGCTAGTAAACTTCTTCTAATGAACAATTTCTATGAATATATAAAACATTTCCGAGCAATGCACTTGATCAAGCTGTTGCTTCTTACCTGATGTTGGAAAAAAAAGAAAATCCTGGGAACAGAAACTCTCGTGTTTTATCAAGGAACAGATTATGCACATCGAGAACCCTTATTGAAATGTACATGTGAGAGAAGTACAATTAGAAAGTCACAAACAGTTTTTTCAAGTATACATTACTACTGGTGAAAGTGTTTTATTAATACTCGTGATGACGACGTCAGAAGCAGAAAGATGTTCGTTGATCTTGAAGAGGATAAAAAATATATTTACGTGCCAGTAACAATCTGTCAGAGATTGAATGCATTTATACGATTCTTTCAATAGACGAGCGTAATGTCTGAACCTTACCAGATTTAATGTGGAAAAAAGTATTGAACGTTCTTTAATATCTACTGAAGAAACTTTGCCTATTTATACACAAAAGTGTCAGCAAAATGTTCTAGAATAAATAAATGAAGATTAGTTTAATATCTTTAACTATACTATATTAATTTATTGAATAGCTATATATATATATATAAATATACAGTAATATATATACTCAATATAAAGTACACTATATATGAACTATAGTTTTGGTAACCTACTCTTATATATACTATAATTATAAAAGTCTATATGTTACTATTATATATATATTTATATAATATGATACCTCGGTGCTTAAAAGTACTAGTCCGATATGAGTAAATATAGTTATCTATATATATTAATATATTATACCGACTTAATAAGGTACTAGATATATTAATACTCTCATAGCTATATATATAAATATAAATTAGTCCGTATGATATATATATATATATATATATATATATATATATATATAGTATGCTAGTATATATAATAATATATATATATATATTATATATATATAATATACATATATGTATATATATAAAGGATAATACTCTACATCTACTATATCAATATCAATAATTATGTATATATATATATAGTATAGATAATATTATATATATCATGTGATTATTATAATAATATCAAATATAGTGAATACTGATGATTAATATATATAAGATACACGGTATATATATATATATAGTAATACACAATATCCGTGTATGATTATAAATTATATATATATATCTAGTACAGTTATATTTATATATAACATATAATATATATAATATACCCTATATAAATATTTATATATCATATGCTATAATTGCATAAATTTAATTATCAATTTATATTTATTATATTGATTCGCTAATATAATATATTAGTATATATATATTATATAATATATAAAATATATATAGTATATTTATATAGTATATTTAGTTATTATATTATAGTATACTATATGCAAAATTATTTATTTTAAAGTGTGAGAACTATAAAATTAAAATATATAGTTATTATACTGATATACTATATAAATATATATATGACATTATTACAATACTAAGCTATATAATATATATATATATAGTCATAGTATATATATATATATAACACTGCGAATGCCAGCTCATGCATTTTTAATTTAGCGAGTGGTATATATATATATATAGTCAATTAATCATATATATATATATTCGAACTTAAACATCATTAATTACTAATTTATTATATAATTTATTCTATATAAAGTTATACCGTTATATAAAATAGTATATATAATACTAGTGTATTTATACTAGATTATATAATGTGTATATAATTATTATACTAAGCCTAACTGATATAAGACTATTATATATAATATATCCTATAGATATTAATAATATGATCTATATTTTCCATATTTATTTATATAATACTATATATACATATAAATATATACTGCTCCGGTGTGTACTAAACTCAATCCACCTCTTTTCTATGTCCTACAGTGACTAAGTATACCTCTCTAATATAGCAATAATATATACTCGTATATAGTATATATGTTACCATTTTCTTTAATATATATATCGTATATACATACTATATATAATATTCATAATCATACTGACTCTAATAAAATTTTAGTGGTATAATATATATATATACCTATATGTATATATAATAATATGATATATTTAGTATAGTATACTATATATACCTATATATACTAATATACTTAAGCTACATCAATTACTATACTATATATATAGTATATTATATATATATATTGTATATATACTATATATATATATATATGCGATATAAGTCATATATAGTATATATATAATATATATATGATATATATATTATACTATATATATATATATATATATATTATACTATATATATATTAATTCACTTAATATCAATACCAAAGCCCACAGGCTGAGGTTTTTGAACATCTTATCTACATCATTTCTTTATTTTTAAAAATGAAAATAGACTACCCCAGTCCAATGAATTTAGGGATTCCAAAAATGCTCAGCGAGGATGAAGTTAAAAACAAAGAAATATATAAAATTAGAGTTTCAGAGTTATTTTTGAATTATAAAAAGTATTAATATAAAAATATTAATATAGTAAATATGTATACTGTCGCAAGCGATATACCTAACCTGCAGAAAGCCTTAGTGCAACAGCCTCATATTTACCGAAGACGATGCTGATCTCACAGCATTTTGCATCGCGTTTTAACCCAATAGCGGAACCAGTAGTAGCATAATTATTATTATCAAAAATTTAGATAAGTTTTTTGATTTTTCCAAACTGAAAAAGGTACTCAGTCGACGACCTTCCCAGAGAGCATTCAGCATATCTTCACACAAACTCTAGAACCGGATATCAAACTAACACATCTTCACACTAACTCTTCATACAAACTCTAACACCGGAGATCAAACTAACACATCTTCGTTTTACGAGCGTAATATAATTACATATAATAGGTAATTAGAATATATTTTTAATATATTATATATATATATATATTATATATATATTACAGGTGTATTATATTATAATACTGATTATATACTATATATATATACATACTACTATATATAATACAGACGTATACTATATAATGTATGATATACCTCATATAATATATATTAAATATTAGATAATATATATAATATATATTATATATAAATATAGTACTATATATAATATAAGGGATGCACGGAATATGTCGGCTCCTGGCTCCGGCTGTGCCGGGTTCCGAGCCTGTTATTAAAGATCTTCCGGGCTCCGGCGAGACTTCTAGTCTCCGGCTTTTCCGGCCGGAGACCTATTTTTTAAAAGGTAGTTTGAACATAAAAATAGTTATAATTCATTGAAAGTAATAATTGAGACATTTTTGTAATATAAATAAACATTTATTTTAGAAAGTGAGTTATAAACGTAGTGTTAAACAAGAATACATTATGTTTTAATATTTTTTCTGTTTAAGGACGACATCATTAAGTTTCAAATAAAATAACATAATTTACTAACTTATCGAAATAAGTATAAAATCAATATGAATAGGCCTATATGCACCACCATTTACAAATTTAACTACTCTTTTATTCTGGGTGTGTGGCACAATTCACAAAATTTTTTTTTTTGGGGGGGGAACTTTTTTACCCCGCCGCTTAAAAACAAACAAACAATGAAAAAAAAAAAAAAAATTACATTTTTCCATAGTACATTGTAGAGCTTTTAAAATGTCTACGTATTTTTTTAAGATGAACTTAACGGTACACAATTAGGTTAAAGACTTTTAAACTACATGCCATATCTGACCAAAGCATGAAAAATTGATATGATATATATCACTGTCTACTCTTTAAAAAATGTTAAAGAGCTTTGATGTATTAAACTTGCCAATAGTTTCACAAAATTCTGTCAAACGTTGCGATTTTTTGACACTACGGAAAAATATATACGATACTCAATAACCACCAATGTGTTACTTTTGCTTCATTAACAAAATAATACATTAAATACAACGCTTTTTCGTAAGAAATTTTCACCCGGTTAAACCAATAACCCTCATGAGAAACTGTATAAATATTAATCCAAATTCTAATTTTACACCGAAATATAAACACCTCATTAACTTTAATAATTTCACAAAATTGATTACATGTCAAACACTTTTTTTCACACAAAATCAATTTAAAATATTTAAATATGCCAACAACGAATATTCTTCGGCACATAAGGCTGCTAAATCAAAAACATTCACTTTAAACACTAAAAACATTTTAACACTTGTTGATACTTTTTTATTTTGTTCCTTTGAGTCAGTTGCTCTTTTTATGGA
This sequence comes from Trachelipus rathkii, assembly GCA_015478945.1. Taxonomy (NCBI): domain Eukaryota; kingdom Metazoa; phylum Arthropoda; class Malacostraca; order Isopoda; family Trachelipodidae; genus Trachelipus; species Trachelipus rathkii. Next base: position 12,507 of record JABUQX010023855.1, on the reverse strand, counting down.
TTATTTATAAAACGAGTCATTCAGAATTCAAATGACAAACTGTTGAACTCGAATGACTCAATGCTCTTTTCAGACAATGTTTTAACATATAATATTCTGGTACTCTTTTCAGACAATGTTTCAACATAAAATATTTTGGTATGAAAATGTGTGGGTCACTGTCTACAGTATTACCGTATATATATATATATATATATATATATATATATATATATATTTATATATATAAATATTAATATATATATATATATATATATATATATATATATATATATATATATATATATATATTATATATATTATATATATATTATATATATGTATTTAATATATAGATAGTAGATAGAGTTATATAATATATATATATATATAATATATATATATATATATTATATATATTATATTAGATATATATATCAGTTATATTATTAATATATTATATTATATTATATCATTATTATATTATTAGATATATATATACATTATATTAACTTTTTGCGTGTCTATCAGTGAAAAGTATAATATTGATATTATGGTGTAATAAATAATAGTAATATTATTATTTTTAAATTTGATTTTTTATTATACTATATATATATATAATATATAATATATTATTATTATAATATATATATAAGTAGTTGAGTGGCCATATTGAATACCGGAAGTAAAAGAGCGCCCCTTTTTTCCGTGAAAATTTTTTAATTACCGTTGGAATTTTTATCATTTTGGCTCTTTTACCATGTTAATGTAAAATTAACATTGATATGTTAGAGAATGCTTGACAAAGAATGAATGGTTACGTTTTTATATGCTATGTTAGTTACTTTACTGATGTTTAAGTGAAGTAACTTTGTTAATGTAACAGTTTATGACGTATGAAGGTGTGTTAGGTTGTCGTTGTACATTATATTCTTAGATCTAAGGTGATGTTATGTTAGCCTCTTTAATGTAAAAACTTTGTTAGTTAGCATATATCCGTTGGTTTGTGTATAAAGAACTTGATTTTATGTTAAATTTATCCAAAATGATACTCGAAATGTGACATGAAACAATAGATCAATAGATCAGTAGGATTGGGAGGAGATGTGTGAGGGGAGGGATGGGCGGTATGATGTAATGTTTATACTGCACTGTACTAGTAGAAACAGGAAAACAACATTTTAATTTTAAACATTAAAATGGAATAAAAATTTTTGGTAAAAAATATATTTTTAAAGAAAATAAAAAAAAATAAAAATTTTGTGTTGTTATACAAAATATGACTTAAATCAATAGATCAATAGATCAATAGATCAATAGATCATGGATGGCGCAGAGAGGTGGGAGGAATAGGGTGGGTGGTTTTTGATTTATGATTTACTGTTTAGGTGTAGTTGTAAAACATACAATTTTAGTAAAAAAAAAATGATGACTTGAATCAATACGATCATAGATCGATATATCAGTAGATCATGGATGGACAGGAGGGTGGTGGGATGGTGGGATGGTGGGATGGTGGGATGGTGGGATGGTTTGATGGTGGGATGGTGGGATGGTGGTTTGATTTACTGATTTACTGCTTGTTGGAATGTAAAACATACAGTTTTAGAAAAAAATGATGACTTATATTCCAAGTAGATCAATAGTCAATAGATTCATGGGATTGGAATGGTCGTAGGGTGAGCGGTTATGGTTTTGTTTGCTTTACTGATTTACTGATTTACTGCTTTAGGAAAACAAAACAATTTTATTAAAAAATATGACTTGAATCAATAGATCAATAGATCGATAGATCAATAGATCAATAGATTGTGGATGGACAGGAGGGTGGGAATGGGGTTTGATTTACTGATTTACTGATTTACTGCATTAGGGTATGTAAAAGAGTAAATTTTTTAAGTTATAACCATAAAAAAATATATTTAAACAAATAAAATAAAGACGTTTTAGTGACAAAAACATGACGATCATAATAGAACAATAGAACAATAGATCAATAGATCAATAGATCTTATAGTGTTCTACGGCGTGGTGGTGAGGGTGTAGGATGTGTTTGATTGACTGATTTAATGATTTACTGCTTTAAGGTATGTAAAATGTAAATTTTTTAAGTTATAAACATAAAAAGAATAAAAGTTTTGTGTTATGTTATACAAAATATGACATGAATCAATAGATAAATAGATCAATAGATCAATAGATCAATAGATTAATAAATCACGGGTGGGGTGGGGAGGGTAGGTTGGGTGGTTTGATTTACTGATTTACTGCTTTAGGGTGTGTTTACACACACGCAAAATTTTTAAGATATATACATGAAAAGCATAAAAATTTTAGTAAAAACAAAATGTTTTAAGCAAATAAAACAAATAAATTAAAAAAAAATAAAAAATAGTGAAAATTTTTAAATAAATTAAAAAATTTAAATTGGAAACAAAAATTAAACACAAAGAATAAATGTAAAATGAAACTTATAATAAAAAAATAGCAAACAATATATTTTAGTTGACGTGTATGAAATGAAAACGAGATTTGAAAATAGAAATGTCAGTCTGAGGCTAAACGTATGTTTACTAAATTAGCACCGTACCAGCTCCAGCACCGGTGCCGGTTTCAACTCTGTTTACGTCTCAGTCTCCTTTCTTCATCCTTCCTTGTTCCTCCTTCTTCCTTCTTCCTTCCTCTATCTTCTGTTTTTGTGTTCCATGCATTTCTTCGAGGGACCCCTCAGGGGGGGGGGATCCCCTGACACCCTTTACGAACTTTCAACCCTCATATTCGACTTCTACGTCCTTATAATCATATATTTTAACACAATATGGGACTAAATGAATATTTATTAACTCAGCACCGCACCGGCTCCAGCACCAGTGCCGTTGTCAACTCCAACTCCTCTGACTCCAACTCTTTCCTTCTCTGACTCCGACTCCAACTCCAAATCCCTTCCCCAGATTTCAGACTTTTACGATCATTTCCCATTTTTAAGAGCCAGCACAAATCCTACGGGGGTGCATGGCAACGTAACCTCGTCTGCAACGAGGTTACGTCACCGCCCGTATGGGTGTACCAGTTTGAGGGAGAACCATGCTAGCAAACTCTATCCGTTACTAGTATTGCTGCGAGTGCAATTTTGGTGTAGCTTGTGGGTTTCTTTTTGTTGCTATTATTAATATATTTTGGATAATATATGATATATAATATATAATTTATAATAGATATTATATATATTATATATATATATTATATATATTTAATTATATATATATATATATATAGTAATATTTAAGTATATATATGTATAACATACCATTATATAGTATTACATATACTATATATAATATATATATATATATATATATATTATATATATATATATATAAATGTATATATATATGTGATAATATATATATATATGTGAGGTATAGGTAATATATATAATTATATTATTGCATGTAGTGTATGAAAAGCTAATAGATAATAAACACTATCTTATTATCTAAATCATATATATAATTTATATTATATATAATTATATTATATAACAATATGTCATAGTATAATATATTATTAATGTATATATATAATATATATATTATTTTTTAATTATTTATTTATTTATTAATTAATCAATTATTAATTAATTAATTAATTAAATAAATAAATTAATTTAAAATATATTATTAATAATTAAATTAGTAAATAATTAATTAATAATTAATTTAATAATAATTAATTAATTAATTAATTAATTAATCATTAATTAATTATTATTTAAATTATTTATTTATTATTTATTTATTTATTTTATTTATTTTTATTTTTATTATTAGGAAGGTTAGAGGTTGCCAAACGGTTCAGCGAAGGGGAAGAAAATTTCCACGTAATTAAAAAATTCCCACGGAAAAAAGGCGCGCTCTTTCACTTCTCGGCATTTCAAGATTATGGCCTGCTCTACTACTTAGTTATTGTATCACGTGGTTGAAAGTTTATGAATCTATAATTCAATAATTTTATATATTAAAAATTACTAATAATAAAACTATAAAATATAATACAATTTTATAAGTATATATCTTTTTAATATATATATATATAATATATTAGTAGTTGTGCATAATATAGCTAATATATGAGAGTTTAATATATATATAATATATATATATTTTTTTTTTTTTTACAGTTTATCAACTAATCACACCTCACGGGCAAAAACCCTATTCAAGGAGGGGATGGTTACAACTCAAAGAAAATCTTCAACATAACCACAACAGTTACGCAGCATAAGTCACAAGATAGCGGGCTTTAAGTGAGGGAGTCTGGAGTTGCTATATCAACACAAAACTCGTGGCCGACACAGCCACCCCTTGTGCTACCGAGGGCGTAGCTTAAAGGAGGTTGGCACGCGAGTGAAAGTTCCCTCGAGCACCTGGCCGCTACATCAGTAGTAGTAAGGTACCATGTATAGAAAAAAAGGAATAGAAAGACAACCAACATCGCCGCCAGGAAAATAGAGGTTCAAAGAGTGAATAGAAGTACATGACAAGTTATATAAGGACTTGTGTTAGCTTTTGACTTCGTTACCCTTGAGGATCAAAAAGCCGGTGAACCTACCGCCAGTTTGATGAGCAGCCAGTACTCCATAAGGACCGGATGAGGCCCTTGTAAGCTGGAGTATCAAACTGAGAAGAAAGAAAAAAAGTCTCGCATATAGTCTAACACAGAATCCAGGTTTCTTTGAGGATCTTCTCCTAATACTAAATTACTCATTGAATGAATGATTGGAGAAGTTCCAAACATTTTATTGTTTATGTTAAGGCCAAGGGAGTTGTTTTATATTGTCAACAGGAGAGACGAGAGAAAAGGTTCGAAAAAGAGAATAGGAAAGTTAAAGTGTCATTGGAGAGGGAGATTCTGTAGAGAGATGGTTTTTTTAATAGATACAAATTCCACAAGGTTGCGACGAGACCCCACCGGAAATTCTATCAGATCAGCAGAAGAATGAAAATCCGGACGGAAAGATTAAGACGAGAAGGGCAATTCTAGAAGTAAAAGCATGGAGCAGAATTGAAAATGAGTTGAAGAATGAAGGTCGAGTCAATCGCATATGAGTGGATAGAGTTGATGTGCAGACGAGAAGATCAGCAATGAAATAATACAAGAGGAATCTAAAGTAGGAGATGAAACATTGAAAATCTTGAAAAACACCACTATTGACAGAATACAGAAGAAGGAAGTATGGCCCATCAACAAACAGGCCGATATTGAGACGATTGATGAGAAAGCTAGAACATAAGATAAGAGGCAAAGAGAAGGAGAAATCCAAAGGAGGGGAGCTTGAGAGCAGTGACGCGTGCATTACCCGGTCAAATGCTTTGGATATGTCAAGCGCCAGCCACTACAAGGTCTCCCCGTAAATTCCATAAGGGTGAAAACTAATAAAATCCTGTAGATACAAAGTATTATCTACCAGCACTTATACCTCTGATGACGCTCGAAAGCATCGTTACTAGATCTATACGCGGAAAGGAACGGAAATGAATTCCAGATGTCAAGAATAATGATAGAGTGAGAAGGGTTTCAAAAATCTTAGATAGATACAGAGGAATAAATAGGGCTATAGTAGGACAAATCAGAGCGGCTTCCTTTTTTTGAATAGAGTTGGACATATCGCGTGACTTCCAACACTGAGGGATAAGTGCTGGTATTGAGCATAGAGAATATAGTATTGAACGAAAGAGGGCCAGCACGAGAAGCACACTTACCCTCAAAACTTCGTGGAGAGAAATGCCATCCGGGCCACCCGCCTTCCTACATTCATAGATTTAAGGAGCCCATGACACCCAATCATAAATGTAATCTCAAGGTAAGGCTAGGAAACCTGAGATGAGAAAAGGATTAGAAGAGAATGTGCAGAATCGTTACCGGGGTGAGTGAGAGCGAAATAGGAGGCCGAAGAGATTGGCTTTTCAGTTGAGAGTTAGCAACAGAACCATCAATTCGAATAAAGAGAAAGGTAGATTATAAGAAGTATAGTTGGAATGTTTTTGGCAACAAAGAGGCTCTAGAAAAGATTATGTCAGTAGAAGAATCAAGGAGGTTACGCGCACTTTCGTTTGATGAAAATCCGCGCTTTGCACGTCGAAGAGTATCCTCATCATTGACCAACGTTTTCTAGTCTGAATGAAAAATTAGCGGAGGATGATAGGAGACGAGAATTTTTCCAACCCGATACGCATTGTCTCTAGCCTGATATGGTGACCAAAGAACAATTACGATACGAACCAGGATTATGAGAGAAAGATTATTATGTCTCAGAAGAAAGATAATGAACCTGCTCATTCCTGTCAGCGATACAGCTCCACCTTGATCGGCAAGAGCGAAGCGTACACCATAGAGATAAAACTAAGTTATTTTACCAATTATAGTTTAGCGTAGATAGACCGTGCAAAGTCACCAGAGAAATTGCGCCGGGATCAAGGAGTGGCACCAGAAAATGAGAGAGCGACAGGGGCTGTAAATGGATGCTGTTTTGTATTGAGGGAAGTATTTATTTAATGAGACATTATGTGTGTTCAGATTTTAGCCAATTAGTGAGAGCGAAAGGATGGTGTATTTGTAAAGAGAAGGACTAGTGGTAACATAGGTCAAGTGTGTTCAACAATTGGTTGGGACGACCTCTAATATCATTCATATTATTATTAGTTGCTCAGATCTGAGATTCTGAGTGAATGTTTGAATGATAATATTCTTTCTTGAGACAATTTTATCTTTTTTGATGTGAGCCAAATTTAAAAGTTCAGTGCAGTTGGTGTTTACATTGAAATCCCCTAATAGAGACCTCAGGACTAATGAGATGTGGAAGGATATCAAGTCTCTGATGAAAGTAGTAGATATTCATAAAAAAGAGTGAATAAATCTGTGTCTGTTAGCGAGAGATCGAAGTAGGCAAGAAGCACAAGCAATATAAATCTGTTATATAGATATATAAAGAAATATATAGAAGAATAGACTACTATTGCTAATTTATATGTATCTAGAAAAATATAAATATTTAAATAGTATTAATTTAATTACTATCTCAACATAAAATATTGCAATTTATGTTTCATAGTAAATTTTTTTTTTATACGCGGTTGGTAAAATGAGTAAAAAGATCATGGTGTGGGGTAAAAATGGGTACTTGTAAATTATGGGACTTACCATTGTACAATGGTATTGAAATTAATAATGAAAGGTAATGTAACTGTTAAAGATATTATAAAATTAAATTTGGGTCTTTTCGAAAATAAAAGGTAATATAACTGTTAAACATGTGTAAGCTATATTTTTTTTACCATTGTTTTAAATCAATTTTTTTTCTAAAAATTATGATTTTTTTTTTTTAGTTTTTTTTAAATCTAAAATCAAGTTAACACCCATTATTTAAAAATGTTTTGTAATTCAAATTTTAAACATTCCAATAAATTGGCATGACCTTCCCTCACTTTGCGAGAGTAAGTTTATAAAACAGTATCCAGAGTTTTTAATACATTTTTGAATGGAAAAAAGTAAGAAAAAACGATACTGTTTGTACTTTTTAAAGTGAAGGAGGAAAAACAACGAGTAATTTGCCTGCCTCTTAAATTAATAAAAAAATAAGTACAGTAAATGTAAGTTTGTGAAAAAAAATATATGATTTATAAATTATATAAACATATATATTATATATATATATGTCTATATATTACTATATATATATATATATATAATCTAATATATATATATATATATATACTCTATATTTTTATAAGTCAGCCTGCGAAGCATGTCATGCATGTAACTAAAATACTATAACAGCTACAGGGAAAATAAAATAACATTTTATTTAATAAGAGACATTTTTACTGATGAAATTAAAGAAAAAAATAAACGCCTTTGAAAAATTTAAAATTAGTAAAAATGTTCGGAAAACTGTATAATTTGATATATATCTAGTTTTCTGGTATCATAACGAGTGTATAATCAACGAGTACTCGAGCAGTAGCACGCAATCAGACTGCAAGATGTAGTTGCAATTTTTTTATTCTATTTTGTAACTAAACGGACTATCGCCACTGTATGAAGATAAACTAGGCACGCTAATAGAAGAAACAGAATCTGGGGTATACTCGTGTTCCTACGGGTGACGACGGGGGTTGAGCTTCGTTCTCCCTCTGTCCCTCCGTATCCTCAACAAAATAAAAGGAATATAAATAAAAGAAAGATCATTGTCTACATATTTTCTAAGTCAAATACTATTTGGGTAACTCTTGCTCTGGTGAAGTAATGCAGGGATTCAAGGTCATTCACACCGATGGTAGACTTGCCACATCTAAGATTATACTAGAATTTAAGGTGTTATTAAGTGAATGAATGTAATTAAATAATCAAAATAATCGGGAAGTTAAGTTGATGAACGAAATAGAAAGGCTTAAACAAAAAAAAAAAATTTTTTCCTATTGTGGCTGTTATAAACTTTTCATTTTAGTTATCATAGCTTATTGCATCTTTGCTCGTTTGGACAATGTGAGGCTGTCTCATATTTTATTAAATCATATGTTAGTATTTTTATTTTTTATATATTTCATATATATATATATAAGTTTATATAAATAAATTAAATAATAATAGTAATTACTGGATTTTCGAATATAGGGTAATTAAATAATTAAATATTATTAGTATATAATAATTAAATAAAAAACTAAATAAATTATATAGTTATATAATATATATAGTTATATATATATTAATACTATAATATATATATATAGTATACCGTATGTAATACAACATAATATATAGTATATATATAAGTTAATAATAATAGAAGATATCCTAATATTAAATATATATAATAATATTTAATATTATATAATATATAATATAATATATATAATTATAAATACTCTTATAATAAATATATATTAAGTTATAGTTATATAATAATAAAATAATAATTATATATCATGAATTATTATATATTATATATATGTGTGTGAGAGTGAATTAGTTGTGTATGTGTGTACAAATGTACAAAATAAGTACAAGTAATAAAATAATATAATAGGTATACGGTAATAAAAAAAACTTCAGGTATTATTTAGTAGGAAATTTTTTTTAATCTGATTAATAGTGCATTCACGTATTGAATTTAAAAATAAATACCAAATACATTGAATATTATATTTTTTCTTAACAAATAGATATGTAATATTTTTTCTAATCACTTAAATTATTTAAAGCAAATAACTGTGTGTGTGTGGTACTTAGAGCGTTATTGTGATATGTAAATCTTATCAATAACAACTACAATACACTATCACCTCATAAAAATTAGTTCCATGTATTTACGCCCTACAAATCCTCGGAGTTTAAGAAACAATTTTTTAATAACTTCTCAATAATATAATATAATAGTATAATAATATTAATAATAATACGGGTACGACATTAATTACATCTGGGCCGCAGATACAAATGTGTGCTCGATATCTGGCAGAATTATATTTATACGACAATCAAAACTCAATATCAGCATTTATACTAATCCTATTTGAGTCGTGAGTTCCATATAGGTTCGGAATATTTAGTCACGATTTTAAATATATACCAAACTAAAAATTGGCTCCGTACACTGAATATATATAGATACAGACCTATTAGTTATTATTAGATTATATTTTTATAGTGATATAATAATGAGTATATATCTGAGGATATTATAAAAATATAAGGTAGTATATAGTACTTGATGATTATTTCATCTATTTGCTGTATATTATTTGTCATACTTATGCATTGCGATATTATAAATAATTATTACAATTATTAGGAAATAATTATAAATATTTTATTTATCTAACTAAAAAATAAATACTTAAACAGTTTACCTATATAATTATACTATATTCTGAATTATATAATATTATTAAATAAAAAAGCTAATATTAAATATAATTAATTTTAATTTAAATAAAAGTACCCATATTGTTCTGGGAGATAGTTGTTTATCGTTGTCTTCCTATCAAGTACATTTTTTCTAATATATATATATATATAATATATATGAGTATATATATATATAATATATATATTATATATAATTATATATATATATAATATATATATATAGATTAATATATATATATATTATATATATAGATAATAATAATAATAATAAATAAAAAATATTGTATATAAATAGTAATTATATATATATTTAGATATATTATATATTTGAAAGGCCTATTTAGAGACCTTTTATATTTCCGACCTTCTTATAATTGGAGGTTTTCTAGTGAGTGTGTATGTTTTTTTTTGATTTTCCCTATATGAGAATACCGCAAGGTATTAATACACGTCACCAATTAATCAGGAGCTGAGGGTCATTCTACGTGACCTTCCGGGGAACTTAACGGATATGGTATAGGACTATAATTACCTCTCCACTCAGGGTAAAGGCTCCTGAATACCCTCGCTCTTTTATGGTTAATTATTTGAGGTGTATTTTGCGGGTAGTTATCATCCCGTTTTCTCCACCTCCCTCCCCAAGTAACAGGGTGCGTGACGATGGCGAGTGCTAGAGAAAAACGTCAGAAACCCTCGTCCTGTGTTCCCCGTCGCTCGAGACCCACCAAATAACGCGTGTAATTATCGCTTTAAAACAGAAATAAAAAGCCTAGCTTTAGTATATAACCTATAGCCCCCTTCCATATACCATATTAAGTGAAACTTATAGTCGCTAAGTCAGTAAAATCTCCACCTCATTAAAGAGTATACTTCTACTAAGGTGAGATCGCGTATATATAATACGGACTCATATCACATATATGACATATCGTCTAAGCTGTGAGTAGGGTGTCACCCTTTGCTCAGTAGTTAGGTCACACTACCTTTAATCCCCTCTACAGACCCCGCCATTATCCACTTCATTATTATTGCTAACCTATTTCTTCTCTAGTCATCATGTCCAGACTCACATTATCTTCTCAGCCATAGCTATTCCTTTTACTTGACCCTAATTCACTTTTTCTTATCGGTTCTTCACAGCCTGAGTTTATGATTACCAATCAACAACTTCACCACTATACGTTATACGCATTAACCATAACCGTACTAATATTCATATCACCTTTCCACTAATGGACCTCAACTACACCTTCATATTATGCTCTACTTCATGTATATTCCTCTCCCACTCCACCATATATACAATATGCCACATCTCCTTATCTCTATATTTTCTTATATATCTGTTCTTATCTTCTATTTTATACTCCTAATATTTTTCTCAACAAAAATTCCTAAAAACAATCGCCCCGAGATATTTAGATTCAGCTGAACACAGAACTTATAGATCTATATACCATCTTATTCCAGACCATAGTGAGTCTTACATTACGTATAGTACATTAACACATAGGTATAACATAACATACCCTCATGAAAGAACCCTATATTGCTCAACTATTAAGCATCTTATTAGTCTCTTTAACACCACCAGCGAGTTAATAGCACCTAAGCCACCTTTAATACCTGCCATTCACCAACTTTTCCTACTTAAATATATTATATATATATATATATATTAATATATATATTAATATATATATATTATTATATTATATATATATATATATATTATATATTATAATATATATATATATTATTAATATATATATTATAATATATAATATATATATATATATATATATATATATATAATATATATATATATATATTATATATAATATAACAGTATATATTATATATATAATATAATATGATTGAGGTGATTCGTTCCCAGTAAAAGAGAGTAGTGTAAAGCTCTAATATTGTCAAGAGTTTTCAAAGTCAAGGTGGAGTTAGTACTCTGTAAAGACTTGTAGCGACTAAGACGAAAAATTGAGCAAATCGTTAAATTTCATATATGATATTGGTTATTGTAGAAAAGTGACAGAAAATTTTGAAACAGGAAGCAAAATATTACGAAAGATAAATAAAAAGAAAGAGAGGGAGGGGTTAGGGAGAGGGTTAAGGGGGAATGGAATGGATAGGAGGAAATAGGAAGAGAAAACTCGGGGAATTATATTTTTTTATTTGATTAGAGGATTATTGTATGAATTGGGTGGAAGAGATGAGGAGGTTCAAAGATGTTTGTAGAAGTAGTATTGGCTTGTGAGGGGCTCCTAGTCTAATTGTGACAGAGTGGAATATACTGTTAGAAGAGGAGTAATGTTAAATTTACCCCTTCTATATCACCATTCACACAAACATAGGAAGAGAATATTTTAAATTAATAGAAGATCCAGAAGAGTTACTCTAATTAATTATTTATAACCATTATATGAAGGAAAAAAGAGATATTATGTATCAAGCGATGATCTAATAAGAATGATGTGTGAGTATTGAGAACAAATATGTTTTTACAATAAATGAATGGGAGCAAGGTCTATAATATAAAGGAGTTAATGGTATCTATCTCAAGGCTGTTCATTTCTCTCT
>JABUQX010023854.1:32500-33685 GCA_015478945.1 Trachelipus rathkii | reverse complement strand
TATATATATATATATATATATATATATATATATATATAGCAGGTTTTATAGTAGTATATATATATATATATATATATATATATACATATATATATATATATATATATATATATATATATATATATATATATATATATATATATATATATATATATATAAAAATAGTTATATATATATATATATATATATATATATATATATATATATATATATATATATATATATATATATATATAAAAAAAGGAATAAAAGTAATATGTATCTTAAAAACTATTAATGCTACAGTAAAACGGAATACATTGCTGGAATGCTGGTCCAATGCTGGTCCAGAAAATGTAAAAAAAAAAAAAAAAAAAAAAAAAAAAAAAAAAAAAAAAAAAAAAAAAAAAAAAGAAAAACATTTTGGAATCCTGGTAAAATTTCACATAAGAAAATGTAAAATAATAATAATAAAAAAATTATTGTTAATAATTATAGTAATATGATTAGAAGGCCTATTTAGAGACCTTTTATTGGTTTCTCGTTAAAATTTCTAAACTTTATTTATCTTTTTCTTTCTATTAAATTTTGCTTTATACGGCACACTAGGGGGCTCGAGCCGACGGGGAACATAGGGGGGATGTTTTCCATACCCCGTAGGGGAGGGGCGGAGGAACCCCCGCGACACCCAAATACCAAAGAGCGGGGGTTCCGGAGACCCTCCCCGGAGGGGGGGAATTAGTCCTACCCCGTAGTTCCCCGGAAGGCCGAGAGACCCCGACTCCTGCCATCGGTGCGGTATACCCTTGGGTATTTAGTAAAAAAAAAAAAAAAAATTTAATAGAAAGTCTATTTATTTTAACGAGTAACCAATAAAAGGTCTCTAAATAGGCTCTCTAATCATATTACTATAATTATTAACAATAATTTTTTTTTTTTTTTTTTTACATTTTCCTATGTGAAATTTTTTTACCAGGATTCAAAAAATTTTTTCTTTTTTTCTGTTTGTAGTTTTTGAGATATATATATATATATATATTTTTTTTTTTTTTTTTTTTTTTTTTTTTTTTTTTTACATTTCCAGGACCAGCATTGGACCAGCATTCCAGCAATGTATTCCGTTTTACTGTAGCATTAATAGTTTTTAAGATACATATGACGGACAATGGAAACGCTGACCATATATATATATATATATATATATAT
>JABUQX010023854.1:17500-30000 GCA_015478945.1 Trachelipus rathkii | reverse complement strand
TCTATTGAGTTTTAGCAACGCACACTGACATGAGAAGAACTCATGATACACTATTACTTTTGATATCATTCTTGCAAACTTAAAGTTAGTATTATATGGTATATATATATATAAATGTCTATATCTATATATAGAGTAAAGAGAAGAGAGCATATATATATATATATATATATATATATATATATATATATATATATATATATATATATATATATATATATAAAGAAACAATTTAAAACCACTTAAGAACTAAACAGGGAAATCAAAATATTAAAAATTAAACAGTAGTTTACGTTTCGAGACTAGTACAACGTCTCCTCCTCAGAACTTAAATGGAAATAAAATTAATTTTGACAAAATAAATAATAAAATTAAAATATGAAATAATTTTTAATATTAATTCTTTAATTACATTTCAACGGTTTGAACTATTTAAAAAGTGTCTAATTTTTTGTATTACATATATATATATATATATATATATATATATATATATATATATATATATATATATATAGATATATGTATAAAAAAATATAAATATATTAGATATATTATATATATATATATATATATATATATATATATATATATATATATATATATATATATATATATATATATATATATTTATATATATAGCATAGTATATATATATATATTATATATAGGGTATATATATATATATATATATATATATGTATATATATATATAAAGAGTTATATATATATATATATATATATATATATATATATATATATATTACGTTATATATATATATATATATATATATATATATATATATATATATATATATATATATATTAGCATGTATATTTTTATATATATATATATATATATATATATATATATATATATATATATATATATATATATATATATATATATATATATATATATATATATATATATAGTATATATAATATCTATCACATCACTGTATCATCTTCACCCACCTCTCCTAAGACTGGGGTAAAGTGCGTAGCATTCACTGGAAACAGAATAGTAAAAGAATATGACAAGTCGAAAAGAAAGCTTCCAGCCTTAATGCTCCCTTTATATCTTTTTTTAGTGAGAACTTTGTTGAAGTCAGAAAACTACCTGAGAGCTTCACGCATCTGAGACTGACCCCTCACTCATGGCATCTCGTCAACAGGTTCATCCCTTGGCCCAGGTGGGCCACAACCATACCCCCTCACAAAACCCCGTCATTCACTCTTATTATGAACCTTTCTTCTGGCCTCTGCCAAACTCACATTTCTCACCTCCAGGCATTCCTTTACTGACTGAATCCACTTTTCGGGTCTCCCAGCCGGTCGTGATTCCCACACTCACCACTACAATATCCGTTTAACCAACTGACTATCATCCATCCTTTCCATACCAAACCATCTCAACGTACTTCATTTATTCTCTCATTTACCCCTTTCTTCACACCACACAACTCTCTAATACGTTCACCACCCTAGAGCTTCACGGGACCGCGAGGGACCCTCACTATGACATCTCGTCAATGTAGGGCTCATCCCTTGGAGGTGGGCCACAACCATACCCTACCGCTGAAACCCCGCCATTCACTATTATGAGTAGTAGGAGAACCATATTGCAGCAAAAATTCGAAGCTCGAATTTTTACCTGACCGCGACCTTTTTTTGACCGCGACCTTTTTGACCTTTTCTGACCGCGACCTTTTTGGGCCTTGACCTTTTTGGGCAACCTGAATTTTTGACCTTTACCTTTTTGGGCCTTGACCTTTTTGAGAAACCCCCAAATTTTTTTGAGAACCCAAATTTTTTGAGAACCCAAATTTTTGAGAACCCAAATTTTTGAGAACCCAAATTTTTGAGAACTTGATTTTTTAAGACAACCCTAATTCTTTTGGCAACCCCACTTTTCGGCAACTCCTATTCTTTGCAAACCCTTCGAAGAAGTTGCGCCAAACGGTTGCGTAAGCAAACTGCTGCAACATGCCCCATTTACGCCCCCTACTTTTTTTCTTTAGAATTGGCGGTCAATTTTTACCCACGGTAATTTTATCTTCATTTAGGGGCTTAGCCCTATTTTTTGATGTCTTAACCTTTTTTGTCCTTCCCCTTTGCTCCAAAGCTTGACAGATACCATGGGTCAATTTTGGCCCACGGTAATTTTTTGTCCTTCATGGGTCAATTTTGACCCACGGTAATTTATTGTCCTTCCTTTAGGGACTTAGCCCTTTTTTGATGTCTTAACCTTGTTTGACCATGATATTTCGGCCTTAACCTTGCTATATAATCACGGTCATTTTAGCCCACAGCCCATCTGTACCCACTCTGTGGCTCCACCTGTCATATATATATCTCCCTAACTCTCATACACCCCCACACACACACACACACACACACACACACACACACACACACACACACACACACACACACACACACACACACACACACACACACACACACACACACACACTTTACACTTATACACACACATTCACTATGACACTTACACTCACCCATAGATACCTGGGTACTTTACATTTTTACACTTATTCATACATCGTACAAACATTAATGACCAACCCTTTGTCTTCCATGGGTCACTTTGGACCCACCCCAGAACTCGGCAGCCCCAATTTTTCGCCCAACCCTTTGGGTATTCCACGGTACAATTTTGATGCCCTGATGCCCAACTTTGAGGCTCTCAACTTTATTGGCTCCCCAATCACTGTAAAGAGCATCTCCAGGATGTTCTATTAGTGTCTTCTATGATTATTCTATGAGTGCCAGGTGAGTGCCAGGTGAGTGCCAAGTGAGTGCCAATGAGTGCCAATGAGTATGAGTGCCAATAAGTGCCAAGTGAGTGCCACATAGTGCGAGTGAGTGCCACATAGTGCCAACTGAGTGCCACTTTTTCAAGCCTTTCTAGCCTCCCTGGAGCCTCCATTATCCCATGGTCGTCTACCCCTAGGTTATAAGGTATGAGGAATCGATTGGTGTATATTACAAGCTGCTAGAATGCTTCCTACTATGAGTTAGTATTTTTCTACCACTTATAGCCTATATATATATATATATATATATATATATATATATATATATATATATATATATACACATACACTAATCACACTTATACACACTATGACACTTATAAGCACTTACACTCTCCATAGACACTTACATTAAACCATATACACTTACACTCACACACACACACAGATACACTTACACTTACACTCACACACTCGATATTTTGATGCCTCAACTTTGATGCCTCAACTTTGATGCTCCATCATAAATGCCTCAGCATTGATGCCTCAACTTTGAAGGTTCATCTTTGATGACTCATCTTTGATGACGTCATCTTTGATACCATCTATATTGATGATTCATCTTTGATGAAATCATCTTTGATGGCTCATCTCTACCCTACATCAAAGAACAGAGTTAATATTAATGTCTAACCTATGTTATAAGCTGATCACCAGGACGCAGCATGATCTCTCCGCGTGAAGTCCCACGAACCCGCACCCGCAGGTGCGACCCGCCGCGTTCCCGCCCGCCGCGTGCGCCCGCAGGCGCAATATTTCCGCGTACCCGCCCGCCGCGAGCGCCCGCAGGCGCAATATTTCCGCGTACCCGCCCGCCGCGAGCGCCCGCAGGCGCAATATTTCCGCGTAACCGCCGCCGCGTGCGTCCGCAGACGCAATATTACCGCGCGAACGAAAAATATGATATCAATGTAAACTATTCAAAGAATTTCTTTTCAAATATACTATGAGTCATTCATTTTACTTCATACTTAAACATTTTTTATTAAAAACATATACTTTACATACCTTAAAGCAGTAAATCAGTAAATCAATAGAGGTGTTACCTA
This sequence comes from Trachelipus rathkii, assembly GCA_015478945.1. Classification (NCBI taxonomy): domain Eukaryota; kingdom Metazoa; phylum Arthropoda; class Malacostraca; order Isopoda; family Trachelipodidae; genus Trachelipus; species Trachelipus rathkii. Next base: position 26,111 of record JABUQX010023854.1, on the reverse strand, counting down.
ACAACAAAGGGATTAGTATGCTTTTGTTTTACTGCTTTACTGCTTTAACTCACTGCTTTACTGCTTTAACTCACATGTTTTACTGCTTTAACTCATATATTTATTAACATTACATACCTTAAAGCAGTAAAACAGTAAATCAATAGAGGTGTTACCTATCACCAAAAGTATGCTTTTGTTTTACTGCTTTACTGCTTTAACTTTCTGCTTTACTGCTTTAACTTTCTGCTTTACTGCTTTAACTCATGTTTTACTGCTTTAACTCACATGTTTTACTGCTTTAACTCATATATTTATTAACATTACATACCTTAAAGCAGTAAAACAGTAAATCAATAGAGGTGTTACCTATCACCAAAAGTATGCTTTTGTTTTACTGCTTTACTGCTTTACTGCTTTAACTTTCTGCTTTACTTCAGCTGAACTTTGCTTTATACTTTGCTTTAACTTCGTTTACTGCTTTAACCTTTCTTACTGCTTTAACTCATATTTATTAACATTATTTTTTATTTTGTTTTAATACTTTTTATTTATTTTTATTATTATTTTTATTATTTTTATTTTATTTTATTATTTTTATTTTTATTATTTTTATTTTTATTATTATTTTTATTATTTTTATTTTATTTTTATTATTTTTATTATTATTATTTTTATTATTATTCTTAGTGTTATTTACTTCATACCTCACAACCTCTAGACTACTTATACACACATGCACCCACGCATAGACACTTACACTCACCCTTAGACACATAAATGCCACACACACACACACACACACACACACACACACACACACACACACACACAAAGACACTTACCCTATATACACTTATACACACTGTGTCACTTATACACACATTCACTATGACACTTATACACATTCACTATGACACTTACATTTACCCATAGACACTTACATTTACACTTATACACACGCGGTCACACAACACACACACACACACACACACACACACACTACACTTATACACACATTCACTATGACACTTATACACACATTCACTATGACACTTACATTTACCCATAGACACTTACATTTACACTCACACAGATTTACTTGCACTCACACACAGATTTACTTACACACACAGATTTCCATTTATTATCAATACAATTGTTTACACACACAGATTTACTTACACACACACACTAATAATAATAGAGAGATTTTACTTCTACACACACACACACAGATTTACTTTACACAATGCATAGATTTACTTCAAGCACTCACGCACATTGTTCTACTTACACACACACACCCACACACACACACACACACCCACACGCACACTCACGTCATTGTTTACCACACACACACACACACACACACACACGGTCACTTCACACATATGTCGGCATAAAAATATTTTATGTTTTATTTAAATACGCAAGAGCTTATAGTTACTATCTAAATATAACCGGGCAATATTTTAAAGCTTAAACTCTATACAAATCAATATTGAGTCTTGAACAAAGAAATTGCCAGGCGCCATCTCAAAGCTATTACTTTTGTTTATAATTTAGTAATATCGTTTTAAAGGTCAGTTTCTACCGCATGTTTTAATGCACGACCTTACACACGGCCATGTAATAAGTATATTACAAATAAGTTCGTTAACATGTAGGCGACAGTACAACAATTGTTCACACGCTGCTCATTAAAAATATTAAAAAGTTTAATGGCTCGATTTTCATTATTATTACATTATCTATGTACATTGACACCCGCACCGATGAAATTTTCAAATGTAAAAAGATACTTAGATACATGGGAGTGGCTGCCCAGGTCAAATATAAATCGACCTTTCTGGTATACGCGTTAGCTAAATTTAGATGCTGGGCCTAGTCTGACAACAAAATCGTAATCAGCAGAACATTGTTATTAGTTACATTTTTGCAATAAACTGAATATGCTGGCGTGTTATGATTTCAAAGTGGTAGGGCATACATCCTAGAGTGTGATTGGTCGGAGTAATCCTTATCTCTATATGACCTCGTATGTGATTGGTCGAGAATTATTTTATCGTCTTTTGAAAATTAACTTTGTTCTTTAAACTTGTATTTGAGCAGGTGTGTTTTATTATCTTTTAGACCCCAACTCATTTTAAAATCATAGTCATTTTAGCTGTTAAGCGGTGCACAAGTTATCTGATTTGTATTAAAAGTGTTTTATTTTACTAAGTGTATATCATATTTATAATAAATACTTACATTGAGGAATAATTATTAATTTTACTAGAATAGATAATAATTAATTCACTAGATTTATAGTAGATCACGTGAAGCAAAACGCAAGAGCGCCCGCAAGCGCGACCCGGTGCGGAACCGACGCATGAACCCGCCGGAAATATTACTACGCGGTCGCGAAAATATTTTCTTTATGATACGCCGTTGTAAACTTTCATTACATCATTTTTGTATTTTCAAATATACCGTTTCCTATATTATGAATCGTTCATTTTATTTCTTACTTGAACATTTTTAATTTTATTTATAGAAAATACCATTTCACTGGTAAAGTTTCTTGAAAAACATTTAGTTTTGAAAAGAACATTTTGTTTTGTAGAAAAGCAGTTTGTTTTATTTATCCTAAAGTTATAATTCCTTGAGGGAAATAGAACAAATACTCCGGCTGTGACGTAGGCCATGTTCCTCTTTGTGGTATGCCTTTAAGATCTTATTACTTTAAGGAATGTAAAACAAGTTTTATATGCCTTAAAGTTACACCTATATACGACGTAGAGTTAATGTATAGAAGTTATCCCATTCCCTCCCTTTTCAAGGTATGTCTTTACGGTTTTAATCTTCTCTATGTATAAGTTATGAAAAAAGTTGTTTAATCTAAAATATTATTACATAATTACTATATTAATTAATTAAATACACAATGCGTGTACATGCATAATAAACTTCCCCTCATTGTACAAACCGTAATTTCTCTTTATGGATTTCCAGTATTGGTATCATATCATTATACTTCAAAATTACATCGAAGTATGTAAGTTCATACCTCTTCTATATCAGTTGCTGTATGCATGCGGTAACCATCGAGATTATCTCACTTGGTTTTTAATAAACACTGATATACCAGGATTTTAAATAAACTAATGCGCTTGAACATATGTTATAATATTCGTAAATATACCTTGATACAGTACACAAACTAATATTATACATACTGAATGGGACGGTGTCCAAAAGATATCATCCTCTAGGATGTATGCCCTACCACTTTGAAATACAACGCCCCATATTTTCGCGACCGCGTAGTAATATTACGCCGGCGGGTTCATGCGTCGGTTCCGCACCGGGTCGCGCTTGCGGGCGCTCTTGCGTTTTGCTTCACGTGATCTACTATAAATCTAGTGAATTAATTATTATCTATTCTAGTGAAATTAATAATTATTCCTCAATGTAAGTAATTATTATAAATATGATATACACTTAGTAAAAATAAAACACTTTTAATACAAATCAGATAACTTGTGCACCGCTTAACAGCTAAAATGACTATGATTTTAAAATGAGTTGGAGTCTAAAAGATAATAAAACACACCTGCTCAAATACAAGTTTAAAGAACAAAGTTAATTTTCAAAAGACGATAAAATAATTCTCGACCAATCACATACGAGGTCATATAGAGATAAGGATTACTCCGACCAATCACAAGTAAGGAAAACATTTCCTTCTTACCTGCTTAAAGGATCTTATACCATCCAGCATGTTTTTAGTTTAAATATATTTATAAAAATAATAATAATAATAATGATTCTTAATGTCTATACTGGAATTACCTTTGACCTGGAATTAGCTTAAATCAGCCTGCTGGCTTAAATTTAGGCCTAAATTTAGGCCTAACGTAGTTATTGCACCACATTTTACAGAAAAAGGTCAGTTTGAAATATATTTTGACCTGGAATTAGGCCTAAATCGCCCCGGGCTACAAAAAGGATTATCCTAAATTTAGACCTAAAGTAGTTATTTCAACACATTTTACAGAGAGAGGTCAGTTTCGTATCTGTAAGGAGTGTGGGTTGTTGTGTTTTCTCGTGATGGATTGTCAATGTACATAGATAATAATAATAATAATAATAAAGAAATCCGAATTATTTAAAAAACTTTGAAATATTTTTAGTTAACATCGAGCGAATAATATAAATGTAAGTGAATAATTGTTATTTTTAAATAAGAACTTAGAAAGATTTTAATAAAATACATGTTATGTTAGCAGAGAAGAACTTATTTTTATACTTATTACATGGCTAAAGATGATGTAAAGCAGTAAGTCAATAGAACAAAACGTGGCCTTGGTGTAGAGGGGTGCTAGGGGCTGACCTTACTGATTTACTGATTTATTGCTTTAAGGTACGTAAAATATATGTTTTTAATAAAATTTCATAAAATTTTAGTAAAAGTTATTTTAAAACTTGATAGTTATAAAATTTATAAACAAAAAGTATTAACAGTTAATAATAATTTCTTTGTTCAAAGATAATGATTGATTTATTATAGAAGTTTTAAGAAACTTTGAAATAATTTTAGTTATATTTGAATGAGTAATATAAATGTACGTGTTTAATTAAAACATAAAATGTTTTAATAAATTATACGTTATATGTGTAAGTGAGTGTGCGTGTGTGTGGGTGTGTGTGTGTGTGTGTGTGTGTGTGTGTGTGTGTGTGTGTGTGTAAGTAAATCTGTGTGTGTGTGAGTGTAAGTAAATCTGTGTGTGTAAGTAAATCTGTGTGTGTGTGTAAATCTGTGTGTGTGTGTGTGTGTGAGTGTAAGTAAATCTGTGTGTGAGTGTAAGTAAATCTGTGTGAGTGTAAATGTAAGTGTCTATGGGTAAATGTAAGTGTCATAGTGAATGTGTGTATAAGTGTCATAGTGAATGTGTGTGTAAGTGTGTGTGTGTGTGTGTGTGTGTGTGTGTGTGTGACCGCGTGTGTATAAGTGTAAATGTAAGTGTCTATGGGTAAATGTAAGTGTCATAGTGAATGTGTGTATAAGTGTCATAGTGAATGTGTGTATAAGTGACAGTGTGTATAAGTGTTATAGGGTAAGTGTCTTTGGGTGTGTGTGTGTGTGTGTGTGTGTGTGTGTATGTGTAGGTGTAAGGGTGAGTGTAAGTGTCTATGCGTGGGTGCATGTGTGTTCTAAATAATAATAACAATAGGCATGAAGTAAATAACACTAAGAATAATAATAAAATAATAATAATAAAAATAATAAAAATAAATAAAAATAAAATAATAAAATAAAATAATAAAAATAAAAATAATAAAAATAAAATAAAAATAATAAAAATAATAATAAAAATAAATAAAAAGTATTAAAACAAAATAAAAAACATAATGTTAATAAATATATGAGTTAAAGCAGTAAAGCAGAAAGTTAAAGCAGTAAAGCAGAAAGTTAAAGCAGTAAAGCAGAAAGTTAAAGCAGTAAAGCAGAAAGTTAAAGCAGTAAAGCAGTAAAACAAAAGCATACTTTTGGTGATAGGTAACACCTCTATTGATTTACTGTTTTACTGCTTTAAGGTATGTAATGTTAATAAATATATGAGTTAAAGCAGTAAAACATGTGAGTTAAAGCAGTAAAACATGAGTTAAAGCAGTAAAGCAGAAAGTTAAAGCAGTAAAGCAGTAAAACAAAAGCATACTTTTGGTGATAGGTAACACCTCTATTGATTTACTGCTTTAAGGTATGTAATGTTAATAACATATGTAGCTAAAGCAGTAAACATGTTGAGGTAAAGAAGTAAAGGCAGTGAGTTAAAGCAGTAAAGCAGTAAACAAAAGCATACTACTTTGGTGTTGGGTACTAACACCTCTATTGATTTACTGATTTACTGCTTTAAGGTATGTAAAGTATATGTTTTTAATAAAAATGTTTAAGTATGAAGTAAAAATGAATGACTCATAGTATATTTGAAAAGAAATTCTTTGAATAGTTTACATTGATATCATATTTTTCGTTCGCGCGGTAATATTGCGTCTGCGAACGCACGCGGCGGCGGTACGCGGAAATAGTGCCTGCGGGATGCTTCGCGGCGGGCGGGAACGCGGAAATATTGCGCCTGCGGGCGCACGCGGCGGGCGGGTACGCGGAAATATTGCGCCTGCGGGCGCACGCGGCGGGCGGGAACGCGGCGGATCGCACCTGCGGGTGCGGGGCTGGTTGTCTTTGCGCGGAGGGCGCATGCGGCGCCCTGGTGTTCCAATTATGAACTAGGGGAAGACATTAATATTAACTCTGTTCTATGATGTGGGGTAGAGATGAGCCATCAAAGGTGATTTCATCAAAGATGAATCATCAATATAGATGGTATCAAAGATGACGTCATCAAAGATGAGTCATCAAAGATGAACCTTCAAAGTTGAGGCATCAATGCTGAGGCATTAATGCTGAGGCATCAAAGTTGAGGCATCAAAGTTGAGGCATCAAAATATCGAGTGTGTGAGTGTAAGTGTAAGTGTATCTGTGTGTGGGTGTGAGTGTAAGTGTATATGGTTTAATGTAAGTGTCTATGGAGAGTGTAAGTGCTTATAAGTGTCATAGTGTGTATAAGTGTCATAGTGAATGTGTGTATAAGTGTTATAGTGTATGTGTGTAGGTGTGTGTGCAAGTAATATATATATAGGCTATAAGTGGTAGAAAAATACTAACTCATAGTAGGAAGCATTCTAGCAACTTGTAATATACACCAATCGATTCCTCATACCTTATTACCTAGGGGTAGACACCCATATTAGGGCTATTCTAGGCTCAGGGAAGGCTAGAAAAGGCTTGAAAAAAGTGGCACTCAGTTGGCACTATGTGGCACTCACTTGGCACTCATTGGCACTCATTGGCACTCATTGGCACTCACTTGGCACTCACCTGGCACTCACCAGGCACTCATAGAATAATCATAGAACACTAATAGAACATCACTAGATACTCTTTACGGTGATTGGGAGCCAATAAAGTTGAGGCATCAACAAAGTTGGCATCAATAATGTGCTGAGGTACCAAATTGTACTGTAGAATACAAAAGGTTAAGGAAAATTAGGGCTGCTTTAGAAATTAGGATGGCCTAATTAGGGTGGGTCAAAATTTCACAGACCTGCATGGAAGACCAAAGGGTTGGTAGTGTGTTTGTACGTGTGAATAAGTGTATGTGAGTGTCTATGTGTGAGTGTGTGTGTCATAGTGAATGTGTGTATGTAAGTGTGTGTGTGTGTGTGTGTGTGTGTGTGTGTGTGTGTGTGTGTGTGTGTGTGTGTGTGTGTGTAGGTGTTCAAGTTAGGAACGAAATATGTGACGGGTGGGCCACGAGTGGGTAAAAAATTAGCGTGGCAAGGTCAAGGCCTAAATATCATGGTCAAACAAGGTTAATATCAAAAAGGGCTAAGCCCTTAAAGGAAGGAATACCGTGGGTCAAAATTGACCCATGAAGGAATGTGTGTAATTACTCTGTGTCAAAAATTAATCATGGTATCTGTCAAGCTTTTGGAGCAAAGGGGAACGACAAAAAAGTAATTAAGACATCAAAATAGGGCTAAGCTCCCTAGCCTGAAGATCAAAATACTGTGGGCATAAAGTGGTCCTGCTTTTTCTGTCGAAAAATTAGGGGCGTAAATAGCAATACGTACAGAGTTGTTACGCAACCTCTTCTTCGGAAAGGTTGCAAAAAATTAGCCGCTCGAAAAATTAGGGCTTTAATAAAATTAGGGGTTACAAAAATTAGGGGGCAGCCAAAAATCAGGGTTCTCAAAAAATTTGGGTTCTCAAAAATTCTGGGTCTCAAAATTTGGGTTCTCAAAACTAGGTTCTCAAAAGGTCAAGGCCCAAAAGGTAAAGGTAAAAATTCAGGTTGCCCAAAAAGGTCAAGGCCCAAAAAGGTCGCGGTCAGAAAAGGTCAAAAAGGTCGCGGTCAAAAAAAGGTCGGTGAACTTCATTAACAAATTTTTCTCCAATATGACCCCCCTACTACTATTATGAATCTTTCATCTCACCTCTGCCAAGCTCACATTTTCTCCTCCAGACATTCCTCTACTGACTCAATCCACTTTTCTTTCGGTCTCCCAGCCGGTCGATTCCCAACACACTCACCACTATACATCCGCTTAACCAACCGACTATCATCCATCCTTTCCACATGACCAAACCATCTCAACGTACTTTCATTTATTCTCTCATTTACCCCTTTCTTCACACCACACAACTCTATAATACGTTCATTCCTCATTTTATCAATTCTTCTCACACCTAACGCGCCCCTAAGATTGTCCATTTGAACACGTTCTACTTTAGATCTATACCTCTTATTCCAGACCGCTGAATGTAGCGTTAAAACGAAAGATTTCCGGGAAATCTCCGAGAGGCGAGAGTACGACAAGTTGTTTACGGAAACGAAAACTATGGCAAACAACTAAACATTACTTAGTATATGTATATATATATATATATATATATATATATATATATATATATATATATATATATATATATATATATATATATATATATTTCAACATTAAATTGGTTAGGTTAGGTTGGGCCAAGTTACGATGCTAAGCTAGGGTTATGTTAGGTTAG
>JABUQX010023854.1:0-7500 GCA_015478945.1 Trachelipus rathkii | reverse complement strand
TTACAGAGCAATATCCATGGATTATCATGAATACAAATAAAACTGCGAATGATGATTGATTCAATAATGAAATTTTACAAGAAAAAAGTGTGTTCGAGATCGACATTGCTAATGAAAGTAATCATCACCAACTTGGTTCGAACTATTGAAAAGCAGAAGCGCAACTAACAATCGTCTTTATTTTTTTGGTTAATGATATTTGATGACAACTTACATAGTAGTTCCCATCCGTCCGACAAATGATACTGACTTTTCCAGTGAATTACTTGTATATAAGGCGAGTGGTCCTTCGGTATATTGAGGAGAGTCCAAAACATAGCTTCTTTCAGCGATATTAACGAGTTTCCTAATGACTCTACAGTTCCACGAAAATCTGGATTTACATCCAGCTGCAGTGCGACATCTTCAGAAAACCCAGATAATTTTTCATAAATTTCTTGATTTTCTTATGACACTCGGATGTAGACATATATCAGCTGATATTATATAAGCAAACACAACTATATTTTATTATAAAATTTAATCAATATCAAAAACCAATAGATGGAAAATAGGATAAAAAGTATCTGTCAAACAAGATATTTAATTTAAAAGACTTTGTCGGCATTTACCATTAAATTTATTGGAGTCAACGCAAGTACGAAAAAAATAATAAATTTACTTAAATTAAAAAAATTATCGGAAATTGCTAAAATAACAGCACGTAATAATTTATATACAAATATATTAGTTAATGTTTAATATATTAATGTCTAACACATAATGTTTAATAAATATTGTTAAATGTATTAATATTAATAATATTATTAATGTTAATATTAATGTATTAGTAGTAGGGGGTCCATATTGGACTACGAAAGTGACCGCGACCTTTTTGACCTTTTCTGACCGCGACCTTTTTTGAGCTCGAATTTTTTACCTGACCTTGACCTTTTTGGGCCTTTACCTTTTTGGGCCTTGACCTTTTTGGGCAACCCGGATTTTTTGAGAACCCGGATTTTTTGAGAACCCGGATTTTTTGAGAATCCGGATTTTTTGAGAACCCTGATTTTTTGAGAACCCTAATTTTTTGGCAACCCTAATTTTTTGAGAACCCTAATTTTTTGGCAACCCTAATTTTTTGAGAACCCTAATTTTTTGGCAACCCTAATTTTTTGGCAACCCTAATTTTTTCGGCAACCCTAATTTTTGGCAACCCTTCGAAGAAGGGTTGCGCCAAACGGTTGCGTCGGCAACCCTAATTTTTGGCCAACCCTAATTTTCGACCAACCCTTAGGTCTTCCATGGGTCAATTTGGTCTTCCATGGGTCAATTTTGGCAAACCCTAATTTTTTGAGAACCCTAATTTTTTCGGCAACCCTAATTTTTGGCAACCCTTCGAAGAAGGGTTGCGCCAAACGGTTGCGTTAGCAACCGTTGTACGTATTGCCCCCTATTTTACGCCCCCTAATTTTTTCGACCATGGGCTCAATTTTTTGCCCACGTAATTTTTGGGAACCCTTTATGGGCTTAGCCCGTTTTGATGTCTTAACGTTGTTGACCATGATATTTCCGGCCTTGACCTTGCCAGTACCATGGGTCATTTTTTTTGCCCAGCCAATTTTTTGCCCACTCGTGGCCCACCCGTCACATATTTCGTTCTAACTTGTACGCATGTATGGACCTACCCTAACTTGAACACCTACACCACGTGCGCGTGCGCACACACACACACACACACACACACACACACAACACACATTCACTATGACACTTACATTTCCCATAGACACTTACATTTACAACTTATACCTCACGTACAAACACACGACCAACCCTTTGGTCTTCATGGGTCATTTTTTGGCCCACGGTAATTTTTTGTCCTTCCTTTAGGGACTTAGCCCTTTTTTGATGTCTTAACATTGTTTGACCATGATATTTTCATCCTTGACCATGCCATATACCATGGGTCAAATGACCCACGCTAACTTGATGGCTTTGATGGTCTCCCAAACCAACCGTAAGAAGTACCTAGAGATAGATTCTATTAGTTTTCTATGGTATTAGATGAGTGCCAGGTGAGTGCCAGGTGAGTTCCAAGGAGTGCCAAGTGAGTGCCAATGAGTGCCAAGTGAGTGCCAATGAGTTGCAAGTGAGTGCCACATAGTGCCAAGTAAGTGCCAATAGTGCCACTGAGTGCCACTTTTTTCAAGCCTTTTCTAGCCGCCCCTGAGCCCCGAATTAGCCCTAATATGGGTGTTACCCCTATGTAATAAAGGTATGAGGATCGAATTGTAGTGTATATATTACAATCTGCTAGAATGCTTTCCTTACTATGAGTTAGTATTTTTCTAACACTTATAGCATAGCAGAATATATATCTAAAGAGTTACACATTTGGGACAGTGACCGCAAACGTTTCAGAGTCGGCGGCCGCAGGTCAGCCCCTCCGCGAAACCGCCGCGTGCGCCGCAGGCGCAATATTCACCGCCCGCCGCGTGCGCCGCAGGCGCAATATTTCCCGCGTAACCGCCGCCGCGTGCGTTCGCAGACGCAAAATTCACCGCGTGAACGAAAAATATGATATCAATGTAAACTATTCAAAGAATTTCTTTTCAAATATACTATGAGTCATTCATTTTTACTACAATTGTACGAAATTTTATTAAAAAACATATCTTTTACATACCTTAAAGCAGTTAAGCAGTAAAACAAAGAGGTGTTATTACCTAACACCTAGGGATTAGTATTGCCTTTGTTTTTACTGCTTTACTTGCTTTAACTTTCTCTGCTTTTACTGCTTTACATCTGCTTTACTGCTTTAACATTCTGCTTTACTGCTTTAACCTCTCTGCTTTACTTGCTTTTAACTCTCTGCTTTACTGCTTTAAACTTCTGCTTTACTGCTTTAACTCTCTGCTTTACTGTTTTAAACTCTCTGCTTTACTGCTTTAACTAATATACATTACATACCTTAAAGCAGTAAATCAGTAAAACAATAGAGGTGTTACCTAACACCTAGGGGGGATTAGTATGCTTTTGTTTTACTGCTTTACTGCTTTAACTTTCTGCTTTACTGCTTTAACTTTCTGCTTTACTGCTTTAACTTTCTGCTTTACTGCTTTAACTCACATACATTACATACCTTAAACCAGTTAAAGCAGGTAAAACAATAGAAGGTTTACCCTAACACCTATGGATTTAGTACGCTTTTGTTTTACTGCTTACTTTGCTTTAACTTTCTGCTTTACTGCTTTAACTTTCTGCTTTACTGTTTTTAACTCATATATTTATTAACATTTTGTTTTTTATATTTTTTTATTTTGTTTTATTACTTTTTATTTATTTTTAATTTGTAATGTAAGAATAAAAAAAACACACAGTGTTTTTTTTTTATAAAATTTTTTTTTAATAAAATTTTACGAAAATTTTTTATAAAACATATTATTTTACTGCTTTCAACTTTTAATTAAACTCATTATTCATTATTCACTTAAAGAGTATGGATGTGGAGAAATTTACGTTCCGGAAGTCCCGCTACATGTCTTGTAGCTGGCCCGACAGGCTGTGGTAACCTTTCTATTTTTAAATATTTTAAAGGAAATGGGATTTGAACAAACCCCCTGTTAAAAAATAATATGGTGTGGTGTTATAATGTTTTATCAGGAAAAATTTTAAAGATATTAAAGATGTGATTCATTTCATGAAGGCATATACGATATTAGATCGCTGGACAATATACAAGGCCACAAAATTATTGTATTAGATGATTTAATGCACAAATTGAATTTGGAAATAGCAGAAGCGTTCACAGTTTATTCCCACCATCTAAATATCTCTGTGTTTTTCATAACGCAGAATATTTTTCATCAAAGCAAGCATATGCGAAGTGTTTCTTTAAACACACAGTATTTACTGTTGTTTGGCCAGAGAAGAGACATGAGTCAAATTAATGTATTGGCAACTCAAATGTTTCCTCTTCAAAGGAAAGAGTTCTTAAAAGTATATAAAGAGGTTACTTCAATCCCCCACGGTTATTTGATGTGTGAACTTCACCCCAAAAACACGCACAGAGTGCTGCTCCGTACCAACATTCTGCCCTATGAGATAGAAACTGTATACATACCTGAATAATGAGTGCTCTAGTTGCAAAGTATTTACCTCTTATAAAAAAATTTAAAAAGTTGAAACCATCTGAAAAACGTAAACTAATTAGGGAGGATGAGAAATTCATCCAGTGTGTATGTGAAGTCTGTTTAAATCTTATAAAAGGAAATGTTCCTTTAAACAGGCCTCAGAAGGTAAAGCTACGTCGTTATAGAAACATCATTAAAAAACTCTCCCTCAACATTAAAAATTTGAAAAATAAAAAGAAGTTACTACAGAGAGGGGGAGGAGTATTCCTGCCATTACTCTTCTCCGTTATAGCTCCCCTGATAACTAAGTGGTTGTCCCCATAATGAAGAAGGTTGCTGTACTTCCATATAATGAGTATGAGAAAATGAAGTATAATAATACAGCATCTGTACAGAATTCAGTTCCTCAGATTCATCATTCACAACCTCAATATGGACAGTTATTGCCGCACACTGCGCAAAATCCACAATCACAGTTTCATCATTCACAACCCCCATACACGCAGATATTGCCACACAATGCATTGACATTACAACCTCTTTCACATCAGCAGCAACAGTTGCACCAACAGAATCCTTATATTGTGAACGACTCATTATCTTTCCAGCAGCCTCTACCTCCTAGCTTATATGATCCTAAAGTTGAACAGATAACCAAATATGAGAAAGAAGTGGTCAGGGATATTAAATTCAGACATTAACATCCATGAGAAACGCATCTTATACCAGGATGCCATACAAAAATTGATAGATCTTAAAGACTTGCACCTACATCCAACCTTACGTATCCCGGTAACCGATGATGTAGATATACCTAATGAAGTAAAACTTGAAGTGAAAAATGAAGATAAATTTAAAAATATCCTAGAGGAGAGCTTACCTAATAGAGTGCGTAAATCAGGAATAGCTTTATATAATATTTTAAAAGACCAATTAACTTTGAATGAAGCCGGACAGATCGTAATTGATGATGAAATAGTTAAAGGCTCAAATATTGTGGATTTGATAGCTGATCTCTCACGTAACTGGAAGAAAGGACCTGTAAAAGGATGGAATGATATCAAACAAGAACTTCAGACTATTAATTTTCCCAGAAGTTTAATCTTAAATACAAGCCGATTAGCAGACTTAGATAATATCCCCGTTACGCCAAGACCTGATTCAAGTCCATCAGGCACTTCTTACGCATCAGATAAATTTAAACGTGTTACCAGAGGACGAATAAGAAAAACACCTTATAATAGGCCTAGTTGGATTAAATCGTAATTATGTATTATCATATATATTTAGTTGTAATGTTTGTGTATAAATAAATGTTATTTTAAATCTTTTTCTCTTTCTTTTTCCCTTGTGACCTAATATCACATTTTTTGTGAACAAATATATATATATATATAATATATATTATAATATATATATATATATTATATATATATATATATATATATAGTAATTATATATATATATATATATATATATATATATATATATATATAACGCTTACACGTGTGTCAGTAGACAACATGGAGGCGAAGGAGGTAGTTGATAAGTATTACTTCAATCTGAGGGAGCCAAATAGTTTTGGGGGTTTCACTAGGTTTGCTTTAAGGTATCCTAATATTGAGAAAAAAGAGTTAAAAGCATATTTGGAGGGTGAAGAGGCATTTACTCTACATAAACCTGTAAGAAAAAAATTTCCTACACGGAAAACCATATCTCCGCAGCTCGATAGCGTTTGGCAGTTAGATTTATCGGAAATGATTAAATACAGCTCTTATAATGAAGGTTTTCAATATATACTTTTTACAATTGACGTATACTCTAGATACTTGTGGTTGAGGCCAATAAAAGATAAAAGATCAGCTACAGTTACCGATGCTGTACTTGAAATTATAGAGGACGAGCGGAGAACACCCAAATCATTTTGGACAGATTCAGGAATGGAATTCAAGGGGCGAGAGTTTCAGGAGATGCTCTGGGAGTATGGTATAAGCTATTACAATACATTTTCCGTAAACAAAGCGGCAATAGTTGAAAGAGTCCAACGTACTATTAAAGAACGCATGCATAGATATTTTACTAAAATGAATACTTTTAAATATATTGATATACTGGACGATCTGGCTTATTCTTATAACAGGTCTTACCATAGAACTATAAAGTCAACTCCTTTAGAGATGTCAAAAACTAGAGGACGTATGGCGCATATATGGATGAAAAAGAAAACAAAATAAAAGATAATTCAGGAATAAAGGTAAACGATTATGTAAGAGTTTCTCGAACAGAAGAAAGGTTTAGAAAAGGATATGAATCCGGTTGGACTACGGAAGTTTTTAAAGTCCACAATATCCAACCATTCAGTCGTGATAGTTTAAAGTTATATTATCTGGAAGATTTAAATGGTGAAAAAATAAAAGGCGGATTTTATAAACAGGAAATACAAAAAGTAAGGTTCAATCCTGTAACTCATGAATATAAAATTGAAAAAATATTAGCTACGAGAGGTAAAGGAAAAAATAAGCAATTACTTGTGAAATGGAGGGGATATCCTGCCAAGTTTAATACTTATATAAAAGCAAGTGAAGTTAAGAATCATTAATCAGTTGTCATTATAATCATGGAGAGTGTAGATCACTTTTATATAACTCTCCCTTCTTCAGCCTCCTTGGATTTACATCCTGATAATAAACTCTCGGATTTTACAACTGTGCTAATGAATCCTATACAACTTGAAAGAGAGGCATACGAAGTAGGATTATGTGAAATGATATTAAATACGGACATAGAAAATTTGCCTCACGAACTATTCTGGATGACGGTGTACAGAAGTGTAGAATGTGTTGAAACTATATTACAAGCGGAAGGTACTCGTTTTCTGAAAAGAACTACAATTGCCAAAAAGCTGAATACGACCACATTTGCTACAAAAGAATACTTCATTGAAGAATTTGTTCTGCGACGGTCTTATTTTAAATCGGTGCCTGCTATTTTTAGTCATTTAAACGTTCTCTTTGATATGAGTATTATGTGTAAGGATCTGGTATACAAAACTGAAATGCGTACCTATGAAGATAAAGTAATAATATCTTTAAGTTCAAAGGTAAATGTAAACCTACGAGACCGTGACATGTTTTTTCTCGAACGATCACCATGGCAGCGTAAACATATTCGTAAACGTGATGCTGAGTTGGATATACTTCATGATATCCCTACTATGTTGAAGAGGGTTATACTATCTGTGGAGAATAACCGCATGACTCCACATGAACAAAAAGATGAAGCAGATCGAGTACTGCATTATACATGTACCCCATCCGAGATGCTCAATCATCCAGGTATGGCTTATGTATATACAAATATAATTGATCATCAATATGTAGGCAAT
>JABUQX010023853.1:15000-57909 GCA_015478945.1 Trachelipus rathkii | reverse complement strand
CATACCTTCTTTCCCTCCTCTTTCAGAGCCACCTTCGCCTTCTATTTCTCTTCCCAAATAGTATTATCTCCTTCGCCCCTCCTCATCTTTCCTCTCCCTCCACCCATATCTCTTCTCCCTCCTTCGCTCTTCCCCCTGTTCATTTCACATTTAGCAGTTTCACTGAAGTTACGCCGAATCCAAATCTCAACGCGTTTATGTTCTCACCTTGATATTCACCACAAAACCTCTCCCTGCTTATATTTGATGTTGCACTTTCCTCTTTGATCCTCTATATGTTTTTGCCAGCCTTAAAAATCTACTTCCTTTCTGCCCTCCATCGCATCATTTCTTCCGGCCTCTCTCTTTGCAGAGCAAATCCTATATACTAACTTCTTTCGTTGCTTTTTTTTCACTACTCATCTATGCGATCGATTCATTGCCTCTCAACATGACTGAACTGAAGGCCCTTGTTTTGTACGTTCTACTTTTTCAAAGCACCTTTTCATTTAATACGCCGTTTTTCCATCTTTATTTGGCCTCCTTCACTTCTTCAGTTCACCACTTTGTGTGTCTTCGTTTCCTCCCTATCCATCTTTGCCTAGAGTCTCCTCTGTACCCTTCTTATCGTTTCTCTGTATCTCCTCCATCTTCAACTACTCCTCTAAATTGTTCTAAGTCTTCTATTTTTCTAATATATTTCTTTTCTTGTCAAATTTACCTTCGAGTTAGATTCCATTTAATCACATTTCTCTTTTCTTTTTTCTGCAGCTTTTCTGCCTTCACCACCAGGTCCGTCAATTCAGCATCTATGATTCGGATATCCGATTGTTACTCCAGGTATTACTTTAACATTCCTTATTATCCTATTATCAGAGACGATATTATATAGTCTAAAATAGATCTCTGATCGAATTCTCCTGTAATATTATTCCATCATACCTTTGCGAACTATGTGGAGTCCCTTCGTTGAAAAAAAAACCATTAATGATCTTCAATTCCTTTCCTCAGACAGAAATTTATCAGCATCTCTCCTTCAATATTCATTACCTCCAAATCTACCCATCACTGTCACTACCCATGTTTCCACCCCGCTACTTCTACTGTATGTAAACAAACAAAACAAAGTAAAAGTCAAAAAAAAAGCAGAAATTAGATAAAAGAAATCTTAACAATAACAGCCCAACCGACACCCAAAAAGATCAAGCAAACAAATAAAGAAGAAAAAAGAAGAAACACAAAAGAAGAATAACAAGTACCTCTATACTTAACAGTCAAAGCTAGAAAGTCATTCCTTCAACAAAAAAACTTACCTCACCTTAACCAAACTATAATTAATTTCCACATATGAAAATACATAGTCAAAAGCCACTCTTTTCCGTCTATACCAAAAAGGGTCTCTGTTGCAGAGCGATAAGTCAATATCCTATTAAGACAGTGGTAACCTCTTCTGCTTGATTTTAAAAGTAGCATCTTATAAGTCTTTAAAGCTAGTAAGACTCTACTACAGAATCTATATCGAAGGGGACATCTGTCGGCCTCCTAATGATGAAGCACTACTACGCATGCTTTTTGATTCTCCCCTCCCTCTACCCCTTTATATATTCTAAAGTAACTATATCATTCCTCCCAATATTCATTTCTTCTCATCTTCTCCCACTTACTCAAAAATTCGGACAACATATTCAGCCATAAATAAACCCAAATCAAGAGTCGATACCTCCTCTCGTACCGCTTTTGCTTATTTATCATCTACTTACGAGGATCTTACCTCACGTCCGTTCTATCTAATCGTCGCTTTATATATTTAAAGCGTACAGGTTAGCGCATACTAATACTTAAAAAGAGAGCATTGTACCTAAAACTCTCCATAGCCGTCCAAGTGAGTTATCACAGGGGGTAACTGTCTACTTCCGATGGCTGGTCCTTGAGCTAACAGATTAATATACAGTTTCACTATACAAATTATATAAATATTATATACTAATTTTTCGTAATTATAAAATATCAGTTTTATCACTATTTGTCATTAAATATCATTTATATCTCTATCTAAAATAATAATATTATATTTGCTTTTACTATAGATTTATACTATGTCATTACATATTTAACATATTATTGTGATGACCTATTCATATCATTTATGTGGATAAGGGTTTCATAGGTTATCTATTGTCAGGAATAACCTTATACTACTATATATACCTACTTGTACTTTCTATGTGATATTTCCTAATACCTAACTATACCTATCTACTCATAAAATAATAATTAAAATCTGGATAAAGAATATTATAGAAATATCGATTACGCGACGCATAAAACATATAATAGATATAAACTAGTTCAACAGCATGCGCAGTTCCGTATAATAATGTTATGAAGTGGGTACTAGCGGAGTAACACGGAGTATCGTGAATTAAAACAATACTATATCTTAAAAGGTTTGTTTACCGTTACATCGTTACTATTTGTGAGAAATCGTTTTGAAGCGTATCCGTACTATCGTGTGACAGAACTTCGATAAGCGCGCGTTAGCAGTAAACGCCGATCTACAAGACACTCGTATACTGTCCGCGCTCGTGGAGTATAATACAAACAATAGAAGGAACTAAGGAGTTATTACAGTGGTGCTCACAGGTTCACTTTGGATATTAATTTGTAATGTTATAACTATGATTAGTAGTAATGAGATAGGATTAATATAAGGTCTGTCCATTTGGCCTATCTTATATGAGTAGTATATTCTTAGGTTATTTCAATGGACCAGAAATATAATAATAATACACAAGAGCGTGGCTTGAAGTTTGTTCCAAAATTCATAATTAATAAACGCCAACCATTTATTTAGGGTCACTTTTCAGACTCTTGTAACTCCATCACCGTTCAGTGCTAATTGTCTACATACGTAAGATTCTCGCTCCAATATTTACTCTTTGATGTTCTCCAGATATTTCTGTCATATGGTAGCTTCGATACTAATCCACCATCATTTAACCTACGGTACCACATCTGAGTTTATGCAAGTGCAGGCTGCAGAGCTGTTGCCATAGTCATATTATCAAGAAATCATCAAAAGGGAATACTGCTAAACCCTCGAGGAGTTCAAAGCTCAATTTTCTATTCCTTTTGGTTTGCTTTGGTTGCATATATAGCAAGTAGTGATTTGGCCTTCAGTTTTAGCTCTTAAGTTAAATTTGCTGCCACCTCTCTGTTAGCCATAAATTACCCCGATCGTGTTGTCCTTTGAGAGGAAGAGATTTAGGCCGATTGCGCGAGCTCCCGTGCTATTAAATATTCAGCAGCGCTTTCGGGCCTAAAGACGCAATAGGCGCCATGGTACTCTATTCTTCGCATGTACGGTCACGACAATTACTCCTTTATCACATCTGTTTTTAGGATTTACGATCGCGAACAAGGGTTATTATGCTTCGACACAACAAGAGAGACTACCGGATTGGTCGCATTGTTAGTGTCGATGCGTACACGTCGCGCTCTCGACGCGTTCGCATAGTAATGCAGGCGTCTATTGGTCGCTCTATGGCAGTTCCAGGCCAAAGATTTACACTTGGTGTATATCCAACACTTTAGTTTACCCGCGAATACTCTCTCTGGCAGTTGAATTCTCGCACAGCAACTGCTCCAGTTTTCTCGCTTTTAGAGGCAATTCTCACACTTCTCTTGTCATGCAGTTAGAGCTAAGATGTTCTGTAATTTAATATTAGAACCCTCTAAGATCCATAAGAGAACCAGCGCAAGTGAACATATTTTAGAAACATCCTATCGCTAGCGCTATAAAGATGCATTTATATTCGTCGTAAGGCACAATGTCAACAGTAACCGATAGGTAGCTCAAGCAATGATTAAGTTCTTAGGGGTGTCATAGTGCCATAAGTGGTTCTTTGAAGATGTCTCAGTTCTTCTCGGCTTGAGGGCTCGTACGTAGGTACAGAGGTATTGTGCATATGCAATGAAACCTATGTACGTGCTCACCTCAAAAGTTTAACTAGCATCCCTCATGGCCGAACCACCTATCTCATAAGCAATCGGTGCCTGTTCTCTCTTCCTCTTCGTCAACCCGTTTCTGCATGAGCAAATCTACCCGAAAGGGCTGCACATAAATTTGCATCATTATCTGTTGTAATGCAGGCAACCTGAAGATAAATTTTTTAATTTAGTTGTTTCCTTATTAATTTGGAGTTATAATTTTTTTTGCTCAATGCCAAATATTTGATGAATATCCTAATATTGTTGGCTAGGACTGTTCTGGTCTGAGAAACAGATAACTCTCTAGAGGCAAGACAGGACTTTCTCTCTCTTCAAAGTATTTAAATTAATCCAGTGAACCGTCCAATCCACTGAAAACTCCTGTTTGTTGTTCCCAGTCCAGCTGTCTCCGGCTGTGGCCACATAACTGACCTTATATTAATGTGGTTTAAATTCAGCCCATTATTATGCATGACATCAAGGATCCCTTCATCACTTTTCTTCTGGAGGGTAGGTGGAAATCAGAGCACAGGTAGGACAGGAATTCGACAAAGAACTCAGACTCCACAATGTGAATAGGCCAAATGTAATGAGCAGAAATCTAGAAGCAAAAATATTTGATGAGAAATGATATTAATGACAAATGAAACTTGGTATTTTAAATTCGAAAATTTTTGTATGGACTGTATTCTGTTAGTTTTTTAATCTGTTAATTGTGACACCATTTATAGTTAACCTGTACTTAAAATAAAACACTTACTGTAGTTATAAAGCAACTCAAGAGCTCTCTTCTGTTTAATATTTTCGACATAGACTGAAGAATGATGGTCTGACGCCTTTTGCTGGGTGTCTCACTGTCTGTTGAGCAGCTCCTGCCCCGCTTTGACCCTCCTTCAATTGCAGTACACAGCTCCTTGTGCAAAGAAGGATGTTTCTAAAAAAAAGTTACAAACTGAAATCCTTATTCATGTAAATAAAATGTTAAATATTTAATGGTTGAATTATAAAATAAAAAAGAAAAAAAATTTCAAAATTAAAAAGTATCAGTGTAAGTACTTTACCGATCAAGTAGTGCCGATTTCAAAGCTATGTGTTTGAGGATTAATGTCAAAACTTGAAGGTTTTTTTTTTTTTTACATTGGGAGCATTCAATCTTTCCCTTGTACATCACTCTATTGCCCACAATATACTCCTTCTTGCTCTTGACAGACCCAAAGTACTTGATAAGATGGGGCCATAGGTGCTCCAAGTCAGCTTCGCTGCTTTTTTTCATGGGAGTATAGGATGCTATTCACACTCAATGAATTTGCAAGAGTTTACACTTCGACGACTTTCACCGATTGCAATTCTTTTTCCCTTTAAGCACATATTCATCGTTTTATCCCAATTTAAACACTAAAGCACTAAAAGGTTTTATCCGCTAAATCACATTAACAATAAACTTAGTAAATGGCCTATAATAATAATACATAATAATAAATGAATAATAATATAATAATAATAATAATAATAATAATAATAATAAAATAATAATAATAATAATAATAATAATAATAACAAATAATAATAAAATAATAATAAATAATAATAATAATATAAAATAATAATAAAAATAATAATAATAATAATAATATAATAATTTAATAATAATATAATAATAATAATAATAATAATAATAATAATAATAATAATAATAATAAAATAATAATAATAATAATAATAATAATAATAATAATAATAATAATAATAATAATAGCCAATATAATAAATAAATAATAATAATAATAATAATATAATAATAATAATAATAATAATAATAATAATAATAATAAAATAATAATATTAATAATAATATAAATAATAATAATAATAAATAATTATATATATATATATATATATTATATATATATATATATATATAAAATAAATATATATTATATATATGTATTATATATATATATTATATATAATATTATATAGTATACTATATATATATATATATATATATATATAATATAGTATTATATATATATATATATATATACAGATATATATATATATATATATATATATATATATATATATATATATATATATATATATGATATATATATATTATATTATTATTATTATATATATATATATATATATATATATATATATATATATATAAGCGCAAAATATTTAGATAGAGCGCAAACGCAAATTATTTAGATAGAGCGCAAATTTGCGCTTTTGCGCTCTTAAAAAAGTTGTTGAGCGCAAATGCAAAAGCGCACATTTTTAGAAATTTCGCGCAAACGCAAAAAAGCACATTTTTTACCTAAAGCGCAAATTGCGCTTTGCGCTTTTGCGCTTTCATTTGCGCTTATGCCCACCTCTGATATATATATATGTTATATATATATATAATATGTATATATATTATAATATATATATATATATATATATATATATATATATACTATATATATATATATATATATATTAATAATAAATATAATTAAAGTAATATATATATAGTATAGTATATATATACTAATATATAATATATATATAGTATATATAAATAATAATAATAATAATAATAATAATAATAATAATAATAATAATAATAATAATAATAATAATAATAATAATAATAAATAATAATAATAATAATAAATAATAATAATAATAATAATAACATAATAATAATAATAATAATAATAATAATAAAAATAATAATAATAATAATAATATCTTCAATAAAGGAATAAAATAATCTAATATTGATAGCGATTTCAAAATACAAAAAAGTTATCATTTTATTTATATAAAAAAATCTTCATCATGATCTCTTAACAATAAAATGACTGATTACTTCCTTCGTTTATATTATGTAGTTATGATGAACACTCATTAAATTCAGTTCTGTTATGTTTTCTTCTGTAGAATTGAAAAAGTTTGTTAAGACTTTTCAGAATAGAGAAATATTTTTGGAGTGCACCTTGTGGGTGAGGTAAATGTTAAAATCTTTTTAGCAAACCAAATCAATTTTATTTACAAAATTCGTAAAATTTTTAATTGATGTAGATGGAATGAGTGACTTTACAAATAATAGTAAGTATTGATCTATTGCCTAGAACTTGCTCTCTAACTGGTTTAAAAAATCATCAAGAAAAGAAATTGTATTTGCCTTATGCCTTTTCATTTTACATTGATTCTCATATGAGACATTCTCGTTTCTTCATTAACAGAAAGCAGAAGTTTTGATTTGCAACTTCCAAAATGTTTGAAAATGTTTCATCGTTGTTTGCTTGAAAATCTTTGAAAATAAACATCTCATTTTCAATATGATTAAGAACAGTTGCTGTCATTAATTATGGAGAATGCTGATGTAGTACATATTGGAAGAGTGTAGGAGAAAAAAGATGAAGTCATAAATAAATTTATATAAACATTTGCTTTTGATTACAAAAGATCTGAGTTTTTTGAAGAAGGTTTAATATCTTGATCCATTCAAGCTCCTCAAAAGATTCAACAAAGACTTGAAAATTTTCTTTAGATCGTAACTTTCTAACAATTTTGTTTCTCCAATTCGTTGAGTTTTGTCCATTTTGTGTCTGGGAAAATCTTTCATATTTTTTTCTATTAAAATAGTAGTCCGCCTTAACAATTTAAAACAATACCTAGCTGCCTTCCCTGTGCCATAAAGTTTCTAATGCGTTGTATGCTTCACATGGATGTGAACAGCAATAAACATATAACGCCACTGAATATTTTCGACACCTTAAGGCTTAATTAAACATTATACTATTATATTGTCTTGATTAACTATTATTATATTATTATTAAAAATTAAAATTTAGGGACTTAAGCCATTAAAAAATTTTTATCGCCCAAATAATTTCGGGGGGATGGTTTGAACCCCCTCCACGGCCTTATATAATATAGGCTATATATTCTAGCTTCTAGCTTCTATATATATATGTAATACTATATAATATAAAAGTTCATTGATATATAAATAAACTATAATTATTTATTATAATTTTAATTTTTAAATTTTTATTTAAAAAAAAAATTTTTATATAATTTTTTATTTTAATGATATATTTTATTTATTATATATTTATTAATTATTAATTATATAATATATATATATATATACATTTATATATTATATATATATATATATATATATATTATAATATATATTATATATATATATATATATATATATATATATATATATATAATATATATATATATATATATAATATATATATATATATATATTATTATATATATATATATATATATATATATATATAATATATATACTATATTTATACCATATATATATTATATATATACTATATCATATATATATAATTATATATTATAATAATGTATATATATATATATATATATATAATATATATATATATATATATAATATATATATATATATAGATATATATATATATAATTATATATTTATATTATATATATTATATATATAAATATGTATATATATATATATATATATATTATATATATATAATATATATTATATATATATATATATATATATATATATATATATATATATATATATATATATATATATAAGTATATAATATTTTTTTTATATATATATATATATATATGTGCTTTAAGATCTTTGATAGTTTTCTAGCTCGTCCCCTGCTGTGGTCGACTATTTCATGTTTGTCCATCATCTTCGATAATTTCTTTCTGTTAGGAGTGTTTGTGCTCATTCAACTAATGTCGTAAAAAGGGAGCTCTTCTCAATCCTCTAAGATTATAATTATCGTCTTATTGCTTTTTAGTGTCTGTTCTTAAAAAGTTTTCTAAACATCCCTAACAGGAGGATTTTTTTTTTTTTTTTTTTTTTTTTTTTTTTTTTTTTTTTTTTTTTTTTTTTTCTCTGATTGGTAGTATGGCTCTTCGTCCTTTTCTTTGACTTTTAGTCTTCCACTCTTTAGCAGCATTTCGGTAAATCTTTTGTGTGGCACAAGACATGTCGAAGGCTTTCGATAGAGTATGAAATTTTTTTTTTTCATTTCTAAACATTACTATTTCGAAATTTATCCTTCTTCTCTGTAATCATCTCGAATGCCTTTATGGTCGTTCAGTAGCAACTACTGTAAAGGATCTCAATTCATCACTTAAATGCATCAATAGTGCTAATCCTCAAGGATATGTTCTATCCCTGATTGTTTTCCTACTTTTTCTACTATCACTTCTCCATTTCACCACTTCACCATCCATTCACTCTTATGCTTACAATCCAACTTTTCATCACTTTTTATTGTAAAAAGCATTACATGCAATTTCAAATAGCTAATGAAGGAGAGTAGCTTTGGAGCAATTGACCATTGATATCTTTCGTATTAATTGGAGCAATGTAATCATGGTTGTTTTAATCTCCTCAAAATATCAGTTCCATAATCTACTTACTAGCCAAATATAGTACACAATAATAATATCTTAGAAAACACATGCCTTCGCTTGTTTCTTAATATTCTTGATATTTTATTTTCTCGTTACCTTTCTTTGAAAAGATTATATTGCTTTCTCACAAAACTAGAATTTGAAAGAGGTTAGTGGGTGTCCTGTTGCTCTTCAGAATTTCTTCTCGTTATTACAAATGCTTGCTCTGTATTGGAGAGTTGAAGTATGAAGTATGCATCACAAGCCAGGCGATACGGCCATTCTGATCCATTGTGCATAGCTCCCCACCGAACACTCTGATGATCAGTGCTCGATTTTAATCACACGACACCACACAGCACACTTCGACACACCATCTCATCTAGTTAGATTTGTTGTTTGACACACACACACACCATTATTTTCAACATCACCCTCACACACACTTCACACAACTCTCACAGTCCTTCTTCTTTAACTATTTGTTGCTCCTCCTCATCAAGATCAGGGCTCTTTGGCTTTTATTTTTTCTTTTTCCCGCAACCAATTATGAGATATGGGGGGTGAAGTTGGGTGGGTGGGTGGGGGTTTTGATTTTATAGTAGGATACCTTTTATCGCACGGCAGTGGTGACACTTTTATTCCTTTTTCACTTGTTTGCTTTAATGGTGTTTAGTGGCTTCCCCTCTATTTGCTGCATTGATAATTATATATACTATATAAGTGTTTTAATAATATAATATTATATTAATATATTTATATTATATTGGAATAATAATATTCTTTATAAATTTATATTTGTATTTAATATTATATATATTCTAATTATATATCTATATATTTTTAATTCTTTATTTATACTTTTTTTATATTATAATATTTATATATTATATTATATATATATCTAGAGTATAGTATTATAAAGCGTTCTTCTGTGATAATCTGTTTAATAATACTGGACAGTATATTAAAATATTAAACAATATTTATGTACAGTCAAATTCTGTAATCAAGGACGTACTCTTGGTTTTATGGAAGAAAACTTTGTTTATTTATTTCTGTATTCAAAGCGGTTTATATATAATCTGTTAATGTTATTTAAAAACTTGTCCAAAGATGTCTCTAGCAGCAAAAAAAAGTTCCTTTTAGGCGTTTATATTATTAATTTATTATATTATTATATTTATTATTATTATTAATTAGTAATTAATCTATTATTATTATTTAATTATTATTATTATCAGTATTTTAAGATTAAGGTGTCAGAGTGGGTATAATTTAGGAAATTGTTATGTAAAGATATAATTATAATATAATTATATACATGTATATAAATTATTCAATTATAAATTATAATTATTAATATATAAAATATAAATTATTTATAAATATTTATAAAATATATAATTAAATATTTAATATAAATATATAATATTTATAATTTAATATATATATTATATATATAATTTATATTATTATATAATATATTTTCTAACAATTTCACGCACACTTAATTTCACCTACTGACACCACTCTTAATAATATGAATAATAATAATAAATAATTTAATGAACTCAATAGTAATAAGTAATATGATTAAAATAATAATTAATATAAATTACTAATAATGAATTAATAATAATATAATAATAAAATAATAATAATAATGGAAAATAATTAGATAATAAAATCTCATGAATCATTTAATTATATAAATTAAATAAAATAATAATAATAAATAATTAATAAAATAATACTAATAATAATAATAATAAATTAATATTAAATAAAAAAAATAATGAAATAAAATAAATTAAAATAATATATATTAAATAAATATAAATTAATTAATAATCTAAATTTAAAATAATAAAATTAATGAAATATATTAAATTTTAACGATAAATATAGTATAATATTGAATAATATTTTATTATCTACTATATATAATATATTGTATATATATATACTTAATTATTATTTAGATTATATATTATTATATATTATATCTTTATATATTATATAATTATAATTATAGTTATTATTATATATTATATAATAATTTATAATACTATTATATAATAAAATTAATTATATATATATATATATATTAATTAATAACTATTATTATAATATATCTATATATTTATAATATACTTATAATAAATATAATTATATATAATATTTATCATACGTAATTATGTTATATTATGTCATATTTATTCACCTTTCAGGTCAAATATTGCAAAGCAATAAAAAATTCCTGCAGAGTTAAGCTTTTCAGAATTAGGATCTGATTCTAGTTCATCTTCCAAATTTAAAAAAGATTGATAAGTCTAACGAGTGCGAGGAGGATCTTGATCATCACCTATATTTGGAGTGAGAAGTATAATGATCGTATACATAGTTTAACTAAGGAATTTAACAAGAGTTTTCTTTCTGGATATAAGAATGAATAATTAATTATTCATCTTTTTTTTTTTTTATTGGATGTACTGTTGTATTTGTAATTTAAAAAATGTTACATCGTAGTTCGATTAAACTGTTTATAATAATATATAATAATAAAATATAATAACTAATAAATAATAATAAATAATAATAATAATATAATATATAATTATAATAATGAATGATGAATAATGAATAATAATAAATAATAATAATAATAATAAGTAATAATAAAAATAATAATAATTAATAATAATAATAATAATAATAATATATGAATAATATAATAATAATAATACTTTATATTATTATTATTATTATTATTATTATTATTATTATTATTATTAGTATTATTATATTATTATTATTCTTTAATTATTATATTTATTATTATTCTCATTTAAAATTTGCCGTTTATTTTCCTTATTTTAATTTATTTTAACTTATAAATTTTTAGGATGGCTAATGCATGTCGAAAAAAATTTGTGTTAATGATTGCTTTATTGGTGGGTCCCTAAGTGGACATACTGTCTAGGTGATTAAAAACTGAAAAGTTAATGAGAGAGAAGAAAGAAAATAGGAGATAAAACTTATAATAA
This sequence comes from Trachelipus rathkii, assembly GCA_015478945.1. Classification (NCBI taxonomy): domain Eukaryota; kingdom Metazoa; phylum Arthropoda; class Malacostraca; order Isopoda; family Trachelipodidae; genus Trachelipus; species Trachelipus rathkii. The sequence goes on along the minus strand of JABUQX010023853.1, from coordinate 45,448 downwards.
AGGCTTAGATAAGAAAAAAGGGAAAAACTGAAGTTAGAGAGAAAGAAAAAAGGGTAAACCTAAGAGAGAGAGAGAGAGAGAGCACGAGAGAGAGAGAGAGAGAGAGAGAGGAGAGAGATGAGAGAGAGAGAGAGAGAGAGAGAGAGAGAGAGAGAGAAGCGAGAGAAGCAGAGAGAGGCCCGTAAGATCGGAGAAGTCGTTGTAATCTACGTCTGGTCGTAGGCTCTTTTTCGCGCATATAGATACCGGGTTCCCAATTTGTTCCTTCATACTGTGATCGTGATGGAAACATTTAGGCTCGCAATCGTATTTTCTATATTCTTGCTTCTGTTAATAATATGATACAATTTAGTTGGATTGTCATTCCTCTTACGCATTAGTTAATAAACGTGCGTAATTCGTTTCGTGATTTTCAATGATATATCATAAGTTGTAAAAGTCGAATTCCGATTGGGAAAAAGGGTAAGTATGGTTCGCAACTCTGATGCCCATCCTGTTCTTGTGAAGCATATATGTTGATTGTTGTAGAGCAAAATCGATACAAGGACATATGAGATGCTTACCCCGGCCTTTCATGCAAAATATTCGTTTAATAGATTGACTATGTCAAACTTCAGAATGCTAACTTTGGTTCATAATAATTAGTTAAGGAACACGCCGTGAAGTGATTTAGTTTGTAGTTATGAGAGAGTAATTTTGAGTATGTTTCGGATGAGATGTGTAGTTTTCGTTAAGGGTGGCGTTGTCACTCTTATCCGAGTGAATATCTGCAAACTTAAACAATCTGATAATGATTATTTTCATTTTTATTATTTAAAAAATATTTTTAATAAAAACATTCACAATCCGCAGTGCGAATGAATATGAGGTTTTTGCCATAAGCTCAATATATATAGATAATATATAATAATATATAATATTAATATATATAATAATTATATATATATAAATATATCAGATAAATTAATATTTATTTATATTATATGATATAATATTAGATAATAATAATAAAGTTTTATTTATATTATATTTAAATTAATATTATCAATATATATTAGTAATAAATGACTTGTTGGCCATAGTTTATTTTTATATATTATTATATCATTGATAGTAATATATATATTACGGCGTGTTATAAGGTTCACATATTATTGTTCATATATATATATACTATATATATAAGTATATATATATATTATAATAAGAATATAGTATAAATAGATATATAGTATAGGATTCGATCGGATAGTATAAATATAATAATAATAATAACTATATATATACTATATATAATTGAAACCATAATATATTTATACGTCTACTATTAACTATATATATATATATAATGATTAATTTATATCGACGCACCGCTATCGTTATACATAGTTAGTGTGTTTGTATAATCGATTAATGCTTAGGTTTGGATATTTAGAATTTAGAGTGATATAGACCTTAAACTCAGCATCACGCAACTTGTTTCCGTAATAATATGGTTAATATTGTAAACGAGGAATTATTTTCTCTATTATAAAATATAAGTAATTGAAAACAAGAAGGGAAGAGAAAGTTATATTCTTAAAGGTTTTGTGTGCGTAGCATATAAACTTTACTTATCAGACTTGCTTTTTATATGAAATATTAAATATTAAATATATAACTAATATATAATAAATAATATATATATATATATAAATAAAGTTATATATATATTACTATTAGTAAATAAATATGATATAATAAATATATATTATTTAACTAATATATATATTATATATATATATATATGTATATTATATAGTATCACAATATATATAAATAACTAAAATTATTTAGTATTATATTCTATATATATTTTTTATCTACTTCATCTATATTAAATCTTATCAATTAATGAAGGTTGAGACGTAGGTGGGCCGGTAGGCGCAGGAATATTTTTCGGATAGGTGGGTGATATGAGTATATAATTGAGCTGACCTATATCACTCAGTTTTTGTCGTAGGTTGAAAATTAAATCCTTATTACTTTATGTTATTCTTATTATAAAACTCTAAAAGTGTAATATTAGGTCGATTGATATAATTTTGTGTTAGATATATATCTTATATATATCACTAAAGCGTTAGCTTTTCCAGCAAAGAAAAATTTATAGATTTGACAATATTATAACTATTTTTATAACCATTAGGTAAAATTTCTGTCAAATTTCTAGTTGTTTATAATGTTTATCATTAATATATAGTCATTGACTATGTATACTGTCTTTGTAGTATAATTAAAGCTCAGATAGTACTACTTATCAACATATACTTATTGCATTATATATAGTAACATACTGTAATATAATATTGGTATTTATACTTTATTATTATATTAACTATATTTTTATCCTATAAATTACGAAGTTAAATATCGAATAAACTATATTTATATAATTATTAAAATGATATGCTTTTTTAGTAAATTTTTCATTTTTATTATAGATGTAGTCAATCATTTATTCAAGTATGACTATTTCATGCGCAACATATATCATGTACAGTTTGATATTTAATTTTTATTGGTATTCATCTTTTTATCTTTACTAAATTTATTAATTTTTTTACCAATAAAACTTTATATACGAGCGCAGACTGAAAGTTTTTGGTTAAAAGCGATTATGTTTATTATTACTATTATTCTTTGTAAAAGACTTTTTGAGTTTATATATAATTTTATCATTTCATTACATGGGAGAGGTAAGAAAATTCCAAGGTTTTGTATATCTTATTAATAAGTATCGAGTTAGTTTTTTCCTTCTTGTACATGAGGAGATCTTTTAAAAATTAAGTCTTTGATTATGAATACACTACGTCTACTGAATATAACAAAAGTAAAATATTATGGTTATTTAATTTAATTAATATTGTGAATGATGTTAAGTAAGCTTTATTAATATATTGGTTAGGTATTATATTTATATATTAGTTAATTATTATTATAACGTAATATATATTACTTAATATATATATTATATTTATATTATTATTAGTAATATAATATAATAATATATATATAATATAATATATACTATATATATATATTATATTATATATTATATATTAATATAATATATATACTTATATTTAATTAATAATTAATAATTAATTTAATATAATATATTTATAAATATATATATATACCGTATATTAATTATAAAAATATATTTATATATATTAAAATAATTATATTATGTTACCCTTAATAAAATGATATCATATATATTTTGTATTATATAATTAATCGATATTATCCTAGCAAACTTGCTTACTAATATTTAATAATATGACTCTCTCTCTCACATTTATATTAATTATATTAGTATATATTATATAATATTGTAATAAAAATACATTATATATTTAAATTAAGATGGAGTCAATACGTGTATGCATAATAGATTTAGAGGGAAATTAAAGATATCTAAAAAAAATATATATTTTTTAATTACATCTGAAAAAATTATAAATTTTAGCTCTATTAAACAGCAATACATGTTCCTTTTCTACTCTGTTTAAATAGAAAGCTCTGATTAATTGATGAAAAATACACTATCAATTAATAGTTACAAATTTCGTAGTCATCACTCTTATCCATTACTCCCTATAAAATTTATTGAATAATAGGTTTTGAATCCCTTTTTCATATAGTATAGTAGAATAAACATGCTATTTCTGGAACTTGAATCAACGTGGCACTGAGTTGTGTAATAGTGCGCCAATAATCCTTATATATCCAAAGCCTCTGTCATAGAGCATGTAGATTGAGAAAAAAGTTTAGAATGAGTAAGACACAAAAATAATTATTTATACTTAATTTTATATGTGGTTAGTCTTGAGATGGATGGATTTAGTCTAACAACAGTTGCGGAGAGAAAGATATAAAATCAGCGAAGTAATAACGTAGACAGGTTGTAAGATTAATCAGATATTTTAATTGGTTGTTCTCGATTAGTGTGAGATGGAATCTTTGACACTGAAATGAATGAAGACGATTACTACATGTTATTGTACGATACTGTGCATTAAAGCGATGCCATGCTAAGTTGATATAGATGGCAGCTCTCACGCACGCTTCTCACACGCGTCTCATACAATTAGGTAGATAAGAGATGTCAAGGAACCTCAGTTGAGGTAATAATTGCGATTTTTCGCTACTCAACAAGCTATTGGTTTAGTATTTTCAAGATTACAATAAATATAATCATAATTGGGAGCTTGGTCGCGATTATTGAATATGAAATTTCAGAGAGTCGTGGAATGTTTATATCAATGGAATATGCAGAAAATAAAGTGAAATCGAATAATTAAAGTTAGACGCAAATTTGTGTAGATAAGAATTAATGAATGGGCTTTATTGAAGAAGGGAATGTGCGTAGGGGTTGGTGACCTCCATCTCATGCTCCTAAGATCCTAACAAACACGAAATTTATTTATAGCAAGGTGTGCTGTCCATTTGTGTGGCGAAGACATCGATTTACCGGAGGGTTCACGGACACGATTATCGATAAATCTTGCGTAAAGAGTATTTGGTTCGTCAATTAATGGTCTTTGCTGGTTTGGAGAATAATTTACGCGAATTGTTGGTTTTGATATTATATAAATGCGTAAACTCATGAAAATAAATGATCGTTTAAGTTTGTGGTTTTTCACCTAGGGGGCCAATATATGAAGTGAAGATAACGCGACAAGCTCCTTGCACAGTCGTGCAAAGGCAGCATATTAAAATTATGATTGTAGGACGCTCGTGAGGTCGGTATACTTTTGACACTTCACACACTCACAACATGTGACTACACAGTGTATTCTCTGAAGCTCGTTTCCTTCCAATGAGCTTCTTAGGGTAATCCGACTGCTTTTAGTTATGAGAGGAGTTGATGGGGTCGAATGATGCACAGCGTGCACTGTATTTAATGGTAATACGAGCTTTTCGCTGTGAGATATGGTAGTCATTCCTCTTAAGAGTATTTCCCGCTCTGTGGTTTGTGGAGAGAAGATCTGATTCATATCGCAAATTTTCGAATGAAAGTCAAATGAGGGAGTGCGAACATCGAAATTAAGCATATTGTAGAGATGGTGGCAGACAATTAATGGATTGGTCTTGGTTAGACTTGAGGGCAAAGAGGTGAGGTATTCTTCGTGTTGGTGGATTATACGTTAGAAGAAAACTTTTTAAGGGTTGCTCGTTTGCTAAGTTTCTGTAATATATTTTATCCGGCAGGAATTTTTTGATGACTGCTTTTGGTAAGTGTCCTAGCATCTTTTATTATTAACTTGTGACTGTTTAGAATTCCAGAATGGTTATCTCACATTTGATAAGGTATGGAAATTAGTGATTACCGCAAACTCCACAAATTTAAAGAAAAGTTTTTATGTTATGCGTTGTGGATCCTCACCTGATTAAATGGTCGTTTCTCCGTCAAACAAATATTGGATTTCAGAAAGAACTGCTTGACACTTAATCTTGTAGGACGGAAAGTGCAAAGATTGAGACATTTAATATATTCCATTGAGTCGGATAGAAGGAAAATCAACGCATGTTGAATAATGCATCTCACTAGGATATATTTTTTGAAGAATATGTGAACGTTCCACTGATATTAGAGCATTGTATTATGTCGGTTTTGGAGAAATGAGGAGCCGAAGTGGTTGAAAGCGCGAATCGTAGCTTAGCGAATGTATGTTCAAATGAAATTCTAATGAAGGGGACAATAAACTCAGTATGTAGAAAATAATAAACGCAAGTAAAACTCAGACAGATCATTTCCACAATTAGCTTTTCAGCCGAACACTGCAAATTGTCATTTTTTTCGGTTTTACTACAAGTCTTTTAACTATGGGAAGTGGGCTATTACTCTAGTGGAAAGTTCGAAGTGCATGTACTTATACGCAGCAGTATTTACCGTATATACAACCAGGATTTTTGAATTAGCATAGTTCTTGTATTTCGGATCAGACTGATCGAATACATGTACTTACGAGATCAACAAGCGTAGAGCCACCAAAAAGACAAAGAAAACGGTAGAAGATTTTTTGCTTTTAAAATAGTTTTCGTGGTGGAGGAGAAACTGAATTTATAAGACGCCCATTGTTTTTCAATGTGCTATGAGTCTTTGTAGATATGTGTCCGTTTGAACTGTATAGAGGAGTGAATCAACGATTGAGACCGTATACGAGGTCAAAGCGTCGTAGCACTGTATATCTCGTGCATTCCAAGAGAAAGCAGAAATATGTGAGTATTCTGTAAAGACTTCTCTCTTCTTCATGTTAGCTGGAGAATAAAGGTGAACTCACTCAGCGAAGTGAATGGACGCCAGTCAGGTTTGTTTGTCATGATGAGGAACTAAGGTTGTGGCCTCATCCCACCTTGCGCGTCTCTAAGTCGAATGAACCTGAATTGTACAATTTGAGTGTCATCTACCCTATGTAAGGTGAGCTTCGCATCGCCGGTTCCCATATTAGGTCGTCCCTTCACCAGTCACGGATGTAATTTTTTTCTGAATCTGCTCTTAGCGAATGAGATTAATTCACTTTCACGACTCACAAATATGAGATGGATTTGCGGGGCTCTCTATTAACGGACTGTAGGGCTATCCTTGCGCTTAACTTGTCTTTGGTACTAATAGTGGTCTTTTATTATTATTCCTCTTTCGCTGTAAATTTATATACTTTTCTCTGAAATGACAATTGACAAGTGCATAAAAAAACAACCGTTTGCACTAGTTTTAAATAATTTTGGGGGGTTCAAACCCCCCCCCTGGCCTACGGCCTTATATATATGTAAAAGTTATATCTTTTAGTCTTTTTTAGTACCAAGATAAAAGAAAATGAATTATAAACAGATTTATATAATATGTTAATAAATTATATTTATATATCTAATATATATTATATATATATATATATATATATCCTATTATATATATATATTATAATATATATTATTAATATAATATATATATATATATATATACTATAGTATATATTATTATTAAATATAATATTATTACTATCAATATGTTTATATATAGTCAGATGATTAATGTTAATTAATTATATATTAATGATTAATAAATCTATACGCATTAATATCTATTAATATATTAATAAACTCTATCCCTGCCTCAATTATCTATTAATATTAATATAATATTATTATTTATATATATATACATATATAATAATACTACTATATATAACTATAATTATATAACCACATACCTATATATAAATATATAATTAATATTATATATTAAGTTTTAATTAATATTTATATTTAATTATTAAATAATATACTTAAACTCTCTCTCTTCTTACTCTCTATCTATCTATATCTATCTCTCTCCCTATCTATCTTACTCATTTTTGAGCTCCGCTGTCACCTCAGGACTCCTCCTCCTCCCTCGTCGGCTGACAGAACAGGCGGCCATAAACTATGGGCTGATCACAACAACTCATGCCACCTACTGGAGGGACCTACATACTATATATGCTTTCAGTGTCAAAAGGGGATTTGATAGGTCGAAATGAACTATTCAGTCGTCCAAGAAAATAAATAAAACTACAATAAAAATTATACCTGTATTATATTTGTAGTCTTAAGATTTACATAAATAAATTTTTATAAGAATTTCCTTCTTTGAGGATACAAGAAAATAGAGTCACTGCTAAAGTGGGAAGATTTCCGACAAGATTGTGGATAATCTTTAAGAACAGGGTGTTATGGACGACACCTGCAAAGTAGCGAAATACGTACGGGCGAATAGGCGTTAGAGGGGAAACAGAATCTATGAAGATATGGCGAACAGATGTGAGAGGAGTGTGGCAACGGCAAACTCTTGCAAACTGGGAGGGGGTTCGCTGACATATAGTGACTGTTGAGTGATATTAGCGTGCCATACGAGGCCGTGACAAGTATCACCTGTTGTACGCGTTTTCGTCTGGTGGGAGGAAGACCAGTCACCACTTCGGACTTTGATGATTCTGAGTTTCGATTCTTCGCTGATCAATTCTCGTCGCCCTGCACTCTGCCAACAAGATCGTACGCTCGTCGCGCAGAGGCAGGATAGTGTAAATCCAGTTCGTGAAAGGCAGCCTTGTTCGAAAGGCAATTCCCGGGGGTACCCCGCGCACACAACTTCAAAAAACGTAGCCGAGGCTGGCCATTTTTAGCCCTTCTCTCATCACGATTTTCATTTGCCCCCGGGTTACCGACCTACTATGAGAGGGGGTTCAACATAAATGAATTTCTCGCTCTTCTCGCGCACACGAGCTGCCTGAAGAAATTGTTTCACAACCGGTTAATCCATTCCGGGTGTTAGAATAACGGGTACTTTTAAGTGCTTGTAGCGCGCTGAGCGAAACTGAATAAATGACATAAGAGCGAGTGATCTTCTTGGTTAGCGCACACACACACTCACAGAAAGGAGCAATCATTATTACGCCATTTAATTATGCCGCCGTAAAAATTGAAGCGTGATGAGGAGAGGGGTATGGGAGAGCTTGCGGTCACGGCAGAGCAGATTATGCCCACGCTTGTCCCCTGTTTTAGAAGCGCGCTCCATCTAGGACACCTGTGCAGTAAATTTCATCATGATGTCCGGAATGAGCCAGGAAATGATGCTTTTAACAGAGGCAGGACGGATGGCTAGTTTTTGGAAAGGAGAGGTGCACGCCGCAAGCAAATGGTGGAGCCGGGGACTAGTCCAAGTGTGTACTCGCTTCGTCCGTAACCGTAGTAAACGCGCAACCCCAACCTTTTGCAACTCGAATGTTTGCAGGTAAATTTACAATTGTTTCATGTACATCCTGTGTATTTCCTGAATATCTTGGGCCAGTAATTGGGAGTTTCTTGAGGTATCTCCTGCAGAATCGGGTTCAGAGCAGGACGGTATTGGGGTTAGTATAATCTATATATATATTATGATACATATTGTATATTATTATATATATATATATATATATATATATATATATTATACTATATCTATATTATATATAAGTTATATAATAATATATATATATCAATCTTTGCCCCCCCCTAAGGTCACGAGAAAAGGAAACGCAAAGATATTAATATATCTATATAATATATAATATTTATATATTAATATCTATTATATATATATATATATATATATAATATATACTATATATTATACTTATATTATATATATATTATATAGTCTTGGGAAAAAAAGGTAGGTGAAGAAGAAAGAATAGATATACTATATATATATATTATATATTATATATATATATATATATAATATATATATATATATTTACTATATATATTACTATTATATATATTTTATATACTATATATAAATATATATTATATATATACTATATATTCTACGTATATATATTATATATATATATAGTATCTTCGTCATCTCTTTGTCTTCCAACGCATTGGGAGTATGGTGGCGTTGCATGCATTCGGAAAAGTAAAAGCAGTAGGAGAACTATGACTAAGTCGAAAAGAAAAGCCCAGCCTTACCCGGCCCCCTCTGTACCATTAATCAGTGAGAACTCGTCGCATAGACAATCCACCCTAGAGCTTCACCGGACCCGCGACCGATCGTATGGTAAATCGTCAAGTGTACTGTTCATCCCCTGGCCCAGGTGCGCCCCACACAACCATACCCCCTTTTCATCCAACACGCCGCGGCCATTCTCTCCCTATTGCATCACCTTTCTTCTCGGCCTCTGCCAAACTCACATTTCTTCCTGCAACATTCCTTTACTGACTCAAATCCATCTTTTTCTTCGGTCTACAAGGCCGGTCGTTCCCAAGCATCACTCACCACTCATACATCCGCTTAACAACTGACTATCATTCATCTTTCCACATGACCAAACCTCTCAACATACTTACTTTCATTTATTCTCTCGTTTACCCTTTTCTTCCACACCAACAACTCCTCTAATGACGTTCATCCTCATTTTAATCAATGGGTGTTCTCACACCTATGCACGAACCCTAAGATTGCTCCATCTGTAACACATTGAACTTAAGATCTATACTTCTTATTTCAGCACAAAAAGTTCCGCTACTATACTCAACCAGGTAACAACTACCCCAATCATGCAAGACCCTACGCACTCCAGACTTAGTCCTTTTACATTCAGCATACGATTTATTTGCACCAGCCACTTTCTCTGCCATTCACCAACTTTATCCTACACTCTGAATCATTGTTCACCCTTCTCATCCACAAGACCACTCACCAATATTGGCTTTATGTTTCCTGTTCTCGATTCTCGCTGCTCTTCGTCCTGCACTCTTGGCCAACAAGAATGCGAAAGCCCTGTGGAGAGCCAGATATTAAATCAGTTGATGACACAGGCAGCCTTGTCGAAGGCATCCGGGAGGTACTTGGACAACTTCAAAAAGAGGAGGTGGCCATTTTAGCCTCTCTGTCCGCGATTTCATTGCCGGTTACCCTACATGGAGAGGGGGTCCAACATAAAATTAATTTGTTTTCTTACGGGAAATGGAGTTGCCGACAGAAAATTGTTGTACACGGAATACCATATGGGTTTTTTAGCATAAGGGGTTTAAGTGCTTGTATGTCGCGCTGAGCGAATCTGAATAATGACCATAAGTGATCTTGGTTAATGGATTTAAGAAATTCGAGACAAGGGCAATCATTATGCATTATACTTATCCGTTTGAAAATTGAAAGCATGAGGGGGGGGGTAATGGGAAGAGATTGCGGTCAGGAAGACAGCAGACACATCGCCCACACTGTCCCTGTTTTAGAGCCGCCAGCAAACCCTGGGATACATTCATCTGAACTCTGCGGAATTGAGCCAGGAATGACTGCTTTTTAAACAAGCGCAGCCGATCGGCTAAGATTTGGAAAAGAGCGGTCAGAAGCCAGCTATGCGCGTTGGGCGCGCGGGGAATAGCCAAAGTGTGTACGCTTCGTCGTATAAGCACAAAGGCAACCCTTTTGCAAATTCGAATGTTTAAGCGAAATTTAGAATGTTATGAACAGTGTTTGCACTAATGGCCCAGTATTTGGGAGCTCTACCTGGTATGCTATCTCCTCTGACTCAGAATCGGTGTCACAGACGCAGCTACACGTATTGGGTTATATAGTATCAGTATATATCCTATATACTATATATATATATAGTTATATTATAATATTTATATAATCTATAATCTATTTTATCTATTTCATCTCAATATTATTCTTATTATTTATATATATTTTATCTTATTTATTATTTGTGTATTTCTAACTTACATCTTGGGAAAATAAGGTAGTTGTAAAAGGTATGAAAGATATATTGCCTACCTTTTACATCGGAATATATGAAGAACCTTGAAACATCATTTAAAATAATTTAATCATATTACTATAACTATAATTATTTAAAATAATTATTATATCTCATATATATATATATATCTATACTACTCTCCAGATTACTCACAACAGTGGATAGATTATCGGGATAAGTTTATATATATTATAATATATATTCTTCTTCATACTACCTTTTCTTCCAAGCTTGGGAGTATGGTGCGATTATGTATGCATGCATCGGAAAATAGAAAAGCTCAGTAGTGAGTAAATATGACTAATAGTTCGAAATAGAAAGTCCAAGCCTTTACCTTGACGCCTCTGTACCATTAATATAGTAAGTAACATTATATCGGTCTGAAATCAGAAATCCTAATCACACCTATGAACGCTTTTCAACGGATCCATTTATATATATATTACTACTATATATATATATATATATATATCTATAATAGATATTATGTATCATAGTATATATGTAGCTTTTTTATATGCGGACCTACTATAGATTCAGTTAAATGTGATAAAATTCGTTACAAGTTAGTATATGGTTCATGTTAACCTACTGAGCTCCCAGGTGCTCTACTAATACATATCAACTACATATACCTATATATAATATACTATATATATTATATATATATATATATATATATATATGAGTATGGGGTCAGCCTCTAGCACGAGCCCACATATCAACACACACACAGAACTAGTGGACAGCTCCGTAGCCATGCCTCAGTCATTGCTGGAAATGCTGCTCCAATGGGACAAGCCAGAAATTCCAAGAGTGGATTGAATATTACCGAAAAAAAAAAATTATAAAACTATCACACCAATATCTACAATAATGCTCACGCAGCAGTTAACTCAGGTACTACATTTTTGGATATTTCCTCATGCGTAAACCTTTCTTGATGCTTGTCGACCTAAACTGCAGCAGATAATAACTCTAAATAACAAATCAAATGCAAATAAAAAAAACCTTCACATTTACTTGTTAGACATTATTCAATGTATATCACACGATTAGATTTCGCTACTTTGATCATGACTTTTTATGCGCTATACAGCCGGTCGGTGTACTTTACAATAGGACTTCTCATCTAAAAATTTGCTTTTTTTTTTCTTTTACACTAAGAAATACCCTCCAAAGGGCACTTACCCAACTATACATCCGCACTCTGAAGGACACGCAGCATACCGCGGGTTCCATCTCACTCCACCTCCTGCCGAATCTCCGGCGGTAGGACTAATTCCCCCTCCGGGAAGGGGTCTCCGGAACCCACGCTCTTCTTGGTATTTGGGTGTCGCGGGGGGTCTTCCGCCCCTCCCTACGGGGTTTGAACGTTCCCCCCTGTGTTCCCGTCGGCTCGAGCCCCCTAACCTCTCGCCGTTACATCTCTCCTACATAACTATATAGTATATATACTATGTCCCAGACCCCTCCACACATGACCAAACCATCTTCTAACATAACATTTATTCTCTCGTTCGTTTACCCCTTTCTTCGCACACAAAAAATATCATGCTCTCAAATATTTTATATGTCGTTTAAAATTTGAAAGTTAGAAAAATAAGGCGTTAGAGGTATTTGTCTCTCTTTTTTTAAATATGTTTTATTTATTTCTTTACATTTTTCGAACCAAAATTTTACAAGCATTTCCCGAAAAATCAGCTATATTTGAATACTTCTTACGAAGTATCGTCATCTTTTGTAGTTTCGAGATTTGCATTTTATTTCTCTTTTATTTTTTGTACTTCATTATTGTTTTTTTCTTTTTTTTTTTGCTTACTTATTTTTTTTTTTTTTTTATTACAGTTATTCCTCGGTAAAAATTTCCAGCATTCCAGCATGTATTCCTTTTCCCGTAGCTGTTGTATTTTGAAGATAGGATTTGTGGCCTCTTCTAGAGGCTAAGCATATAATATAATATACCTAATATAATATATATTTAATATACTAAATACATAAATCACCATCTACAGCGTACTACTGCTATCATAATTAGATACCATTATATTAATAGTTACTATATATTTTTATATATATACATATTACATATATAATATATACTATATAAATATATATAAAAATATATATAAATACAGATTTATATTATATTATAATGCTACACCTATATTAGCCACTTTATTACATAACTATATAGCCTAATTATATTATATAGTACATATCGTTGATTGTTTATGCTATAATGACCTTGATTGTAAGACGTGTTTACTTTTTGAATGGAGGTTTGTGAAAATTAATTTTATATATAAATAATAAGTTATACACTATTAATATTTGATATCTTTACTTGACTAAAAGAGTCAGTAACTGTTATAAAATTAACTTAAAATTGTGAACAAATCTGGAATAAGTTTTTGGCGACTTTTTTGAAATACCAAAGTGAAATTTTTACCGCATCTTTTTTTCAAATTCGATTATTTCTCTGACGTCATGCATTCACCTCATTAGTTGAGCTTCATAATATATTATATATATATTAAATATAATATATATATATACAATAAACATATATACAATAAATATTTACTAATAACTGAGTAATAAGTAACTATATAGTATTTATATAGTATAGTATTTATAAATATTGAGTTGTTGGCAGCTGCCTACTAACTAATATATATATAATATAATATAATCATTGTTATTACATTATTATTAATTATCTTACTATAATAATTTCAATATTATTATATTATTACTAATAATATGGTAACATTTATGAATGTATTATTATTAGGGTATCTTATATTCATTACTAATACTTTACATTTTATTAATCTAATTATTAATAACAAATTTGGAATACAGATTTCCCAAAAACCCGTTTATAGTTGAATACTTGAAAGGTGTCCGAATTTCAACGGTGTTCATGATCGACATTGCGATATCATAAAACTTGCAGGATCTAAGAGCACACACAGTGTAGATCTTTGATTCACATATTAGATGTTACTCACTGTGGAATGAGTACCGTCAAAGAGACCAACCACACCAATAAGGCAGGAGAGAGAGAGATGAGGAGATGAGAGATTAGACGCAGAAGAGGAGTAGAGTACCGAGATAGAAGAGCACACGCACAGAGAGAGAGAGAGAAGAGGAGAAGAGAGACGAGAGAGAGAGAGAGAGAGAGAGAGAAGAGAAGAGAGAGAGAGAGAGATGAGAGGAGGAGAGAGAGAGAAGAGAGACACCGGCACGGAGAACTTCGTGATGGTATAGAAGAGGAGAAGCAGACTGAGAAGAGAGAGAAAGAGAGAGAGAAAGGAGAGACGCCGAGAAAGATGTATATGCAATAGATCGTCAGACAGACCGAAGAAATGAGCCTACGGAGCTAAGGAGGTGAAGAGAGAAGGAGCGAGAGAGAGAGAGAGAGAGAGAGAGCGCTTTCGAGTGTTCGCTACGCTGTTGTTATAAAGTCAGACGTCTATCAATCTTAGTGGCCATCATTCACACACACACACACCGAATGAAAGAGAATACTAGAGTGAGTTACATGTCTATGTTGCTGTTGAAGGAAAGAGTGTTAAGTTGTTCAGATCCCTTGTATGAAGTTGATTCAATACTATAAGAATGGTCTATTCTCTTTCACACTGTCGCATGAAGAAAAATATAAAGGGAATGAGTTAACCGCCGTAGAGAAATAGACGTAAATTAATACCAGGTTAGAGGTGGTGACACGGCCTTCTTGCTTGAAGAGCATGATCTGACATTAGGTCTTATCTTATGATAGTTTGACTGCACATTCGTTACTAAATTGAAATCCTGTTACAACGTGGTTTTTGCTTCAATTATGAAGTTAGATTTTAAAAAGAATTGAATTGACAAGCTTTCATGTGAGGCTGTTTCTGTAAAAAAAAAAAAAAAAAAAAAAAAAAAAAAAAAAAAAAAAAAAAAAAAATTCTAATCTTATTTTTTCAAAAGGAATGAAAAAACAACATTTTCTTATTATTATGTTATTATTAATTATTATTATTATTATTATTATTATTTTATTTTATTATTATTATTATTATTATTATTATATTATTATTATTATTATTAATTAAATTATATTATTATTATTATTATTATTATTATTGGATTATTTCTCATTTCCAACTTTCTTGATCCTTTGTAATTACAAGCTTGGTGTTTTGAATAAGAAATCGACAGCACTCCATGAGCTGTTATTTTTATTATATCGTCAGAAAATTTCTGCCATTTTTAGAGACAATTTCTGGATTGATTATCAAATAATTTCATTTGACCATTAATAGAGCATGATAATAAGGGATCACAATTCAACTTTTAGATCTATAGACGATTAGTGGCTTTTTCCATGGTTTTGTAATAATAATAATAATAATAATAATAATATAAATATAATATAAATTATAATTAAAATATATATATAATAATAATAATACCCAAAGAATTGGGATTGTCCATAAAAAAAAATTCCAAAATAAAATATTTTTCTTTATTTTTATAAGGTAATTACTATCGAGTTCTGTATGAGCAAAACTATTTATCCTCAGTGAAATCATAAAATTCACCTTGAAAAGCAAATTATGACAACGGACAGACAGTGAAATAAAACTTACTACAAAATTTTGAAGCTTCCTCCAATGTTAGACCTCCGAAAAGCACGTTGCGCTAACACCTAAGAAACTTTCATGACCATCAATCTGGATCGGCAATTCCTCTTATCTTAAATTGTCCCTCAGGCAAATGACCGACATAATTTCTCCATGGCAAAATGTTTTGGAATCACAAATAAATTTTCAGGAAAAACATATACAAAATTTGGTTTTTGATTCCAAAGACATCAGTCATAATATTAGATATCATTAAAATCATTTATTATAATATATGTTTTAAATATTTACTTTATTTGAGAAAATATTTTTTTTCACTTTTTATGATAAAATATTTGATGTAACATTAACTAAAATTTTTAATTTTAATTTTTTATCAGCAAATATATTGTCCCTGGGAATGCCAAATGTTCTAATTTTTAAAGAGAAAAGAAAGTAATTAGAAGGTTCAGAGTGACTACCCTTCTTCAGAATTGCTAATATACTATATAATCCAATTGCTAAAATCATGTAAAAATTAATATTTAAAAATGAAAATTTAAATTAAAAAGAAAGTTACATGATTGTATAAAATGTATTTCTACAAGTAAATAAGGACTCAATTCTATTATTATTGTTATTATTAGTAATTATTATTATTATTATTTATAGGAATAGCAAAATAATAATTATTTTATTGATTTATTATTAGACTGTATATTATTTATTGTTTTTTTTTTTTTTAAATTTAGAATCATGCGCGTAGAAATAAAATGGCAAAATAATGGAATTCAAAAAAACGCAGCATCATTGTTCAGCTCCAACAATAGTTAGCAAACATACCGTACATGAGTTTTGTTTTAATATATAATATATAATATACTATAATATATAACAGCACTATATTATATATATATAACTATAGTATTATATATATATATATATATATATATTATAATATAAATTATTATATATAATATTGTTAATGGGTTTAGTGTAATTTTAAAAAAATTCTATTGAAGGAGTTTGATAAACTTGTAAGCTTAGGACGGTTGATTTTTAGGTTTTCTGACTCTTAACACTTCTAATATTCCATATGTCAAGTTGTTTGTTGTGTGTTGTGTTGTTGTTGTTTGTTGTTGTTGTTGTTGTGTTGTTGTTGTTTGTTATATATAAAAAAATCCTTGTTTTCCCGCCCCCCACCACCTATTAATCCAGTGAATCTCCTAATGAGGTTTGCGATTTTCAGCAGGCATATTTTGTTCGAGAACCGAATTTCAACAAAACTAATTTTTCTTCTTAGAAAACCTTTCTCCTGCTGCTATGATAATATTGATCAACTGGATCGCGTTTCACATTCGGCAGCCTTTAACACTCCTTGTCTTTCCTTACTTAATTTTGTTCTGCTGATTTTATTACTTCCTCGTTGAAAAGAATGAAGAATTGGTTGCTGATCTTTGCAATGCTCTTTTGCACACACACAACTACACACACACACACACATCCACAGGTTAACATTAAGAACCGACACAGCGACCACACACACACAGCCACACACACACACACCACACTCACACGACATAACCTTACACACACACAAATATATATTATAGTATATCTATATATATATATATATATATATATGATATATAATCATATATTATATATATATAATAATATCATATATATGATATATATATATATATATATATATAATATATAGTAGGTATATACTTAATATATATTTAGTATATATATATGATTAATAACAGCGTTTCTATAAAGTTTATTCATTCTTTGTAATAGATAAGCATCGGCCATAAAAAGGCATTTTTGTGTCTTTATATTTTCAATTTTTTTCCGCAACTTTCTTTTTTTTGTTTTTTTGGAAGAAAATCTAAAGAGATTCGACTCTTATCTGGAGTTAGCTTATCTCCGCGTCTTCTTCAGTCCCATGTCTGATGTCTCGAGAGTCAATAGGTGAGGTTTATCGTGAGTGAATTGCCTAGGCTTGTTTTTTTTTTTGTTTTTTTTTTTTCGCATTCATGCGCTGAGATAAAATTGGAAATATTCTTCTGCGAGCGACAAAGAAGCAGTAAATGTTAAACTTAGAAGCTCTTTTAGCTATTTTTGTTCCATTGATAAGTCTATAATTGTTTAGATTCGACTTTACTACTTTTATTCCTTCTTTCCCTTAGAGTAAGTTTTGATATGCAAAAGTTTTATGGAAAGAAATTTTACTCGATCTTTTTTCTCTCATCTATAATTGCTCATGTTATATGTTTGTGTCGTCTCGAAATAAGATGATTCCAGGCGAATGGTCACGCAAAGATAAAACTCATCTTTGGATCAAAAGGATCATGGTCTCGGTCCTAGGTGAAAGTGGCTCTGCTTCTCCATCGTGTTGCGCGCGTCGCGCGTGTGTGTGTGTGTTGTGTGTGTGTGTGTGTTGTGGTGATGTGTGTGTGTGTGGTGGTGTGTGAGTGACAGAGCAGAGAAAGAAAGAGAGAGAGAAGAGAGAGAGAGCAGAGAGAGAGAGAGAGAGAGAGGAGAGAGAGAGAGAGAGAGAGAGAGAGAGAGAGCGAAAAGTTTGCGAGGTTTGTGTTACGCACCAGATATTTTCTCGCCAAGCATAATTATAAAGTACATTTTCAAAATGATTAAGAAAAAATAACTAGATTATTATTACTATTAATTATTATTTTATTATGTATATTATTATTATTGATTATTATATTTATTAATTATTATTAACTTGTGTTACAACGAATTTTTTTCAATTGTTTTCGGACTGCTCTACTTCTAAATCTTGTATAAAAACTAACTGCAAAGCATGCAGCGTTATATATTATATATATATATAATATATATATATATATATATATATATAACTATATATATATATATTATATTATTATATATATATATATATAATATAATATATTTAGACAACCTTTATGCCACTGAAGTTTAATTAGACTTTCCATAATGTTGTAAATAGGGAAGTTACTGGATTTTTTTAGGTATGGACTTGTCTATTGACAGTAAAGTGAGCTTCTATTCATCTTTCATGTGAGTCCTCCATTTATGCCTTACTTCATTACATGACATAGGCCAATGGCATACACACACAGCACATCACAACACGCTCTTTCTCTGCTCTCTCTCCACACCACAGACACACAGCGTCTCGCCGACACCACAGTCACACACACAGCCACACAGTGCCACCTCCACTTATATATATTTATATATATATACATATATTATATGCTAACGGCTCTATATATACAGATATATATAATATATAAGTTATATATATATATAGCTGCGTTGAATATATAATATATCATTATATATTAAAACTATTCTTTATTAGTATAGGAATTGGCGATTCGGTCGTAACCTTTAAATTTGGTTTGACTGTCAGTCACTTGTGACCTCCTATCAAGTATTGTCAAGCTTCTGAACGATCGAGTTAAAAACAAAATCTTTAATTATGGTTCGATGCATATGCAAGTTAATTTCGTTATCGGGAATTTTCATACTTAGTGAGGCACCTTTTGATCACCCTACAGAATATATCTTTTATAGTATGATATTGATATATTATTATATATATATAAATAAATATATATATATACTATAAATATAATGTAATATAGTTAATAGATTTATATATATATTATATTGTAACCTTGCAAGCAAGTTATGTTTTTAACACTTGATAGAGGTTTATATAGGAATATAGCGAATGAGAGTTAAATAAGTCAAAAATGAAAATTATAAAGATATTAAACAGAAATGTTTTACTTTATTACTCTAACTTAACTTTACTACACCTACCTAACCCAGCCCTTTCGTCCAATATTCCAGATCATCATCAATCATCATGCATCATCATCATATGCATCATCAATCATCATCATCATCAGTATCATCAACAATCATTAGTACAGTTCGTGTGCTGGGAGTCGGGTGGTGCAATGCGATGTGTGCGCGACGGCCCGGAGACGTAAGTGATGCGAATATCTGCGGATCGTCGCTTTGGTCTCGTTGGCGGGTACAATTCATCAACCCACATTTCTCCTAGTCCGTAAGACAAGCATAAAGTGCGTAGCAATCACTTAGGAGAATCTTCTAGGAGTGAGTAGGTAACCACCTGACGCATCTGAACAAAATCCTAGGTAATAACCTATGCTTTATATATATGTCATATAGTATTGATAATATATTCATATTATACATATTTAATATTATATATACATATACTCTCTCTATCTTTGGAAAATATAAAAACCTCACTTTCTCGTATAACAAGTATATAGTTTATATTCCTCAGAAGATTAACTAACCGGTTAATTTTTGTGATATAATCAATTTATAATAACATTATAGATTATACCTAGTATAAAAATATTTCCTTGTCAATCAGATTTTGTTGTATTTTTATTATCGAATCACTCCGAATCTCTGTTTTCATATATGATGGTTTATTTTTCTTTCGATATAGAAATCTTTTACCATTATTTTCTTTAATTTAATAAAGTATTGTTAGAAAATTCCCTATTAGATTTTCAGTTAAAAGAACGACTTCAACCGTTCCTATATGTAGTCTATGGTGACGTGTTAAAGATAAATTTTTTGCTTCGGTTTTAAATCCTTTTTAGAATCTTTCCCCTTCTTGACGAACAACCATTAAAACAATCATGAAAGAAGTCAAAGAAATAGACATGACTCCATAAAACCTAGAGGAAGAAGTCAGAAATTAACATATTTGATTTACGATTCTTTGTATTATTATTAAATATTATATTATTATTATTATTATTTTATTATTATTATTATATTTTATATTATTATTTTTATTATTATATTATCTTTTTATTATATACTTTTTTATATTAATAATAGGATATGACTATCAACCGTTCTAGCTATTGTAGTCCTAATGGTAATGTAGTGTTTGTTTTGTAGTAATGTGTTATTTATAATATTGAAGAAATAATTTATAATTTAATGTTTATTCGCTGGAAGCGCTTAAGTCGTTTTAGTAGTCATAAGAATTCAACATATTTTCGCCAATGTCTCGTGAAGTTTATATTATATAATATATAATTATATATAATAAATAATATATAATATATAATATAAAAATATATATATATATTTATATATTATTATATATATTAATATCAATATATATATATAATAATATAAGTATATATAATATATATTAATTTGTTTACCGTTTAGCGTAAATTTGATGGACCATTCGTTGAAAGAGATAATGAATGAGAACAGAAGACTTTTAATAATTAAAGGATGCGAAGCTACATCCAATTTGTTGCTCAAATGTCATTGGTCTTTTAGAGGAGTTTGGACGAGGTCATAACAAGGTTGTGCCTAATACCTTATATGTTATTTGCCTTCTAATTCACTCCGCTTTAGGCAATTGCCCTTTTCAGGCTCGCAGATATCCGTAGATAATTTGTTGTTTCATTCGTAATCTAATAATTAGTATGAATTGCTTCTGTTTGAAGCAATGGTAAGATTAGCTAATATATATCTATATAAGTATATATATATATATTTATATATAAATATTTATTATATAATAATATATATATTTATATTATATATTATATATATATATAATATATATATATATATACAATATGAACCACTTTTGAATATATATAACCACCTTTGAGCCACAAATATAAAATTTTAAAACTTTGTGGGAAAAAATTAAGGTTGATAAAGGATAATAATTTTGACAACTTTTTAGTTAAACTTTAATTATGAAATATGCAAAACTTTTATATTTAATTTTTGCTCTATAACTGATATTATTTCTCAGAAAGAAGACTTCCTAAGTTTATAAACTCTATTTTAATTATTATTTTACATTGATTTTATTTCAAAACTTTTTTATTAAATTTAATCTTCAATGAAATTTAAAAATCTAAAAAGAGAAAACATCTTTTTTTTCAGTGTATTTTATTTATGTTGGAAAGTGGTCCAAATTCTTCGCTACGATTCCTTTCAAGGAATTCATTAGTTTACTTAGTTACAGCAGGGGTTGTGGAGTCGGTTCAAAATTTCTCACTCCGACTCCGGCTTTTACAACTTGAGAATACACAGGCTCCAACTCAGACTCCGAACCTATTTATTATTATAGGACTCCGACTCCACCCTTTGAAAATTACCGACTCCGACTCCACCCTTTTGAAATTACCGACTCCGACTCCCCCTTTTGAAAATTACCGACTCCGACTCCACCCTTTAAAAAATTTCCGACTATTTTTTTTTTTTTTTTTTTTTTTTTTTTTTTTTGACTCGAACTCCGACTCACCCTCTTCAAAATTACCGAATCTCCCCCGAACCTCGGCTCCGACTCCGACTCCGGACTCCACCCTTTTCAAATTGCCGACTCCGACTCCGACTCCCCGACTCCCTCTCTTCAAAACTACCGACTCCCCACCCGCGAATTACCCGCCTCCGACTCCGACTCCACCAACCCTGATTACAAGGAACGAATGTAAACTGATTTAGATGACAAGAATAAAGTAACCTAAATACTAGACCGTAACAGACAAGAGACCAGTAGAACAATAAAAAATTAAAAATAAAAAATAAAAAAATAAAATAAAATAATCTGAATCATTAATTAGTCCCAAGTTTTGAAATTGGACTGATCTTGGAACAAATTGCATTAACATGTCTTGAACTTATAGCCTATGCGGTCAAATCCTGCAAATGATTGTTCAGTCATATTGTTTTTAACTTGACAATTGCACCACTATCCCAAGCACTGATACAAAATGATCAAAAAAAATATTTTGTAGTTATTTTAGTAATCTAATTCATTTACTTATCATAGAATATTCGTTTTCAAAACGAAAACTATTATAATAATATATATTAATATATATATATATATATATTATATATATATATATATTATATATATATATATATATATAATATAATATTTATATATATATAGTTCTTCATAGTTGTCGGTATTCCATATAACGAATAAGAGAAAATGAAAAATAAATAAAATTTATCATTATTTTCTTTTTCTTTTTTTTTTTTTTTTTGCTGTTTGCTATCGAAACATCGCATACAGTTTTCACTTCTACTCTCACTGGAATATAGTAATACTCAAATCACTAATTCCCAGGAATCGTTTGAAATAAAAATGTTCATGTGCAAATTCAGCATTCAATACCTAAACAACCAGTTTACTACAATTGATATTCCTCCAGGACATGTCTTTGCAAGTATATTATATCATATATATATATATATATTAATATATATTTATATATATATAATAAAATATATATATATATATATATATATAATTTATATATCTATATATATATAGTATAATACTGTATAATATATATATATATATATATATATATATATATATATATAATATATATATACTTAAATATATCTATATATATATATATATATATATATATATATAATATTATAAATATATATATATATTATTATATATAATATTATTAATAGATATATATATTATATATATATATGTGCTTGTTTTGTGTGGAAGTTTTCGTAAATCTTGTAATTTTGATTTTTAGGTTTTATATATCTTTGTATTACTTTAAAAAAAAAAAAGAAGAGAAAATCAAAAGGGACAACTGAGAAAGAAACTGATAGGTTTAATAACTCCGAGACGACCTCTGGCCACCGGCGGCCTTTTTGCATAATAAACCTATAATTGAATTCTGACTGTTCTTCAATAATCTATATATTGATTATAAAGGAAGGTTTTTCATAAAATCCCTTTTGAGCGCGCTCGTAATTAAGAACCTTTATTGTTCTCTTTTCGTGAACCTTTTTTGACCTTTTTCTTGACCTTATCCAAAATAATAATATAATTACAAATATCAAACACAACTTCGCCCTTTATAATTCACATTGCTTTGTGTACCTGTCTTGTGTTTGTCACGTGTGACTGCATCGCAAAAATAAGACTCTCTCTCTCTCTCTCTCTCTCTCATCATCTTTCTCTCACTTCTCTCTCTCTTCTCTCTCCTCTCTCTTTTCTCTCTCTCTTCTATCTCTCTTTCTCTCTCTCTCTCTCGTCTCTCTCCTTTCTCTCTCTCTCTCTCTCTCTCTTCCTCTCCTCCTCCCTCCGTTCTCCTCTCTCTCCTCCCCACCCGTCTCTCTCTCTCGTCTCTCTCTCTCGTCTTTATTATTATTATTATTATTTAATATAATATATATATATATATTATATATAGTATATATATTATTATATAATATTATAATAATATATATATATATATATATATATAATATATATACTATATATATATATATTGCTAATAACCTCATTTAAAAATTTAGATGTTAAAATTCCCAAAATTATTTTATTAAAACAATAAATAATATAAAAATTATAAAACATTTCTTTATTAAAACCACAACTTTCAGAGGTTAATGTTTTTATGAGATTAGTGTAAAAATAAAAATGAAAGTTTTTGTTTTTTTGTTTTTTTGTTTTTTGTAAAGAAGGTTTGGTTCCGAGTCTATGCGTTGGTCAGAGTTAAAGTAATTGCTTGCTTGGATCATCACAATTAAATAACAAAAGGTTTTAAAAAGTATTATATAAATATATTTAGAATACATCCTTAATGTTGTTCATTTTGTTGTTTTTGGTGTGTGATGTGTGTGTGGTGTGTGTAGTGTGTGTGGGTGAGTTTATTTGTGTTTAGTTGTTTTTGTTAGCTAGATATTAATCAAACAATGACCGTGAGTAAAACGGTAAGTACTTTCCTATATCTAAATTATTTAATTCTCTTTTATATTATTGTTTTTAAAAAAAAACTATTATATTAATATATATATAATATATAATATATATATATATATTTATATATATATATTTATTATATTATATAATATATATTATTTATATTATTATATATATATATTAATATATATTTAGAGTTGATTTTACGGAAGAGTTTTCCTGTAGGTTTGAGTCCTGGTTCATCCAGGGCTTGTCAGATAATCGGATCAAGTCAGAAATCGGTAAATTTTGGTGCGCAATCCAAATAGGATTCCGGAAATTAAAAACATAACTGTATCGGAAATCGGTATCGGATACGGATACTTGACCAATTCAATCAAGAATTGGTTTAACCCTAGACTTGCCCTGAACTGGACATTAAAACTATTCAAGTGTAGAAACTTCTCTGCATTAAATACAAAACAATTTTGCTTGGAAGATGTAATGTAGATCAATCGCAACACTCATGCAATCACTCAAACTTGCTAACCTCTCGAACATATGCAACTAGAACATTCTTCTCACATAAACAAAGACAGACACGTATTCACTTGGGGCGCATCTGTACTGAAAGAGACCAGATGTAATAGTTCAAACGGCGCATTTTGCAATTCATGGTTTGAACATCCCTGTTTGTTTGACTAAAGTGACATTACTACGAGCCTAGAATTATCTCGCATTTAGAAGATTCCTTCTTCACATTGGGTCAATTGACAGCATCCAACATCTTCCGATTGACTAATATCTCCTCACAACCATTGATAATGACGCTTATTGGTTATATATTATAATATATATAATATATATATATATATAATATTATATATATATATATAAATATAATATATACTATATATATATATATATTTAGTATTATAAATATATTATATATTATATATATATCTATATATATATATTATATAATAATATAATATATATATATATATATATATATTATATTATATATTTATATATATATATAATATATTATATATAAATATTATATATATATATATTGTTGTTGTATAATGTCGTATAATAGATTAAAAAGATACTTAAAGCTGAAAAAAGCAAAAGAACACATGTGTTCACTCTGCGTTGCGTTGTTTTGTTGTTGTTAGCGGCGTTGATTTTGTTATTTTTAAATAGAATTTTGCCATCGAATTTCAACTCTTTTGAATCTAAAAAACGTCTAAATTGATTTTCATTTTTACGAGGAACGCTTTCCTAATTCTATTATTTAATTACTACGAACTTTTACAATTTACATATATATCTATATATTATGTATATATATATAATATATATATATATATATATAATATATAAATATATATATATATATATAATATATTATATAATATATATTATATTATATATATATAATATATTTATATTAATATATATATTATTATATATAATATATATATATATAATATGTAGAGCCTAATTAAAATATTCTTGAATTATTATATAGTATTTTAAAACAGTTGTTAAAAGATGGTTTCAGTTTACTGATGAAATAAATTCATCTTGTTTGTTTATTTATTCTTTTTTATTCTTATTTATTTATTCTTTCTTATTGTGTTGTAAATATTCCAACAGGTTATAATCATCTTTTATTTAAATAAATAATTTGTATTCAGAAAAGAAGAGTATTTAACATATTTTTCCTTTTTTTTCTTTTTAAAGAATAGCAATTAAAAGCGTTTTACCTCTTTGACGCGTCATTTGCGTTTCCTTTGTAACGCTTCAAAGATATATATAAGTATATATTCCTTTTGGGATGAGATATCAATTATCTCAGTAATGACGCCTTTGCTGTAGTGGTAAAAAAAAATTGTTTGTTTTGGTGTAGGGTGGCTTAATTTAAGTTTGGACGAGAGGTCGATAATCTCTCTTTTATGCAATAGTGACGAGAAATCAAATACAGGAAATTGAATAGGAAATCTTTCTTGTTTTCGTACCTTTCCGAATAAGAAATCGTTATTTTCTAAGAAGTGTTTTGGGGAAGTTCATAAATTTTCAGTGTCGCTTTCTTTTGATGCTTGGATTACGTTCGGGCTTTGCTCTTCACAACTCTACCATATTTCAACCGCAAAAATTTTCTATCCTATCTCATTCCCCATCTCTGGGTTTTAGTGGGTAACGGTAAACTTGTATTACACACCACACGTTAGTCGTACATCTTTTTGTCTCTTTCTTTTATATATTGTGTTACCAACAAAATTAAGGAACTCGAATTAAGAAATATTAGTTGCGATGCAGCTAACCTTAACCAAACTTTTGATAACATTTTCTAACTGAATTAAGGACTCTCTCTCTCTCTCTCTCTCTCTCTCTCTCTCTCTCTCTCTCTCTCTCTCTCTCTCTCTCTCTCTCTCACACACACACACACCCTTACACAAAAGCAGCACACACAATGTAATTACTACTTCACAAATTCGTTAAGTTCACTCTAGTTGGTTAAATCCATTATTAACTCTTTTACCGGCGTACACACACACACACAAACACATTTTTTGTTTTACTTCCCAGAGAAGTTTTATAAGAGTTTCATTAAATTTTCCGTATATATTTCGCGTTTTCCTGTCTTGCCTTTGTTTACAAGAAAAAGATACACCCGCCAGCGTTTGTATAGTCTGAGAATGAGGCGTTGCTACCACTGGCAGCTGATGTTCGGCTGCACACACGTATATGTATATGTATGTATATATGTATAATTAATATATATAATAATAATAACCTTTACATATATATAATATATATATATATATATATATATATATATATATATATATATGACGCAATAATAGTCTTAGGCCTAAATAACATTATTATGGTAGGGTCATACACTCATACGGGTGTCAACAAACACAGATTTCTTCATGTTGAAGGGAAGTACGTTTTCATTTATTAAAAACATGACAGACCTTATTTGAGTATTTGTGGCTTATATTAGCTACACACACACACACACACACACACACACACACACACACACACACACACACACACACACACACACACACACCTACATCAAATAAAAAGTATTGCACATAAATTAGCTTTTATGATAGGATTGGTACTCAGGAAAATTGTTTTTTGATGCTGATGCAAGTAAAGTAAGAGAAATTCTAAGAGAATTGCGTGGAAATAAGTGAATTTACAAGGAAAAGGTGAATTGTGGCTTAGAGGTTGAACACTTGGCTACGATCAATACCTCGGTTGCTAAAATAATTCTTCCACAGGAGAATCTAAAGCAATTTAGAGCTAATAATAATAATAATAATAATAATAATAATAATAATAATAAATAATAATAATAATAATAATAATAATAATAATAATAATAATAATAATAGCTTTTAAGTATTATGGAAAAAAATGACAAAAAAAAATATAGAAGTAGTAATGAAAGATAATAGCATTGTTATTGTTGTAATACTTTATTTTTAATTAAATTTCTTACTTAAGTCATCATTTGTCTCTCATAAATTGCAAAATTACCAGTTTACACACACACACACACACACACACACACACACACACATAATATAATATAATATATATATATAATAATATATATTATTATATTAATATATATTTATATACTATATATATATATAAATATATATATATAATATAGAATAATATATATAATATATATATATAAATATATACTAATATAGATATATATAAAATATCAAACAACGAAAGACACATAATTGATGAAAGCGATGTATGTTTGTATGCCTGTGCGTGACTGTATATGTGTGTGTATGTGTGTGTACGCGTAAAAATGTAATTTTATTGTTAAAGCTACACTTAGCATCACCAGTACTATAAAATACGCTACAAAATATTAAATGTTATACATTGTATTTATATTGGGAAAAAAATGTGAAAAAATATTAACACTCCAATAAGTGATAAGAAAGATTTGCTACTGCTCAAAAGCCTATTAATGTAAAACGAAAATATAATCAGAAAAGTGTTCAATACTATCACTCTTATATCAAACGAGTCTTTGCACTCTAATCAGATTCAATTATTATATATACTATATACTATATATATATATATTATAATATATATATATATAATATAGATATATATAAGATAGATATATATATATAATAGTTATATAAGATAAAATATAAATATATATATATATATATATTAGTGATGGACACATATGAAATTTTGCCGATACGATGACGATGACCGAATTAGAAGCCAAATTTGCCGATTTGACGATGACGATGACGATGACATGACGATTAATTGAAAAAAACTATTTTTAAAAATTTTTCTCTCTCTCTCTCCCTCATCCTCTCCTCTCTCTCTATATATATAATATATATATAATTATATATTATAAATATATAAATATATATATAATATATATTTATATATATAGATATATTATAATAATATATATATTAATATAATATATATATATATAAATATAATATATATATAAGGGTGTAGACAGGAGACGGTCAGGGGTCAACCTCAACGAAATTACTTGACTTTGACTCAAAGATTCGTAAAACAGTCTAATAATAATAATAATAATAAAATAATAATGAAATTAATAATAATAATAATAATAAATAATAATAAAAATAAATAATAATAATAATAATTAATAATAATAATAATTAATAATATAATAATTAATTAATAATAATAATAATAATAATTTAATAATAATAATAATAATAATTTAATAACGAATAATAAATCAATAATAATATGTAATCAATTGAAAATTGAAAAGTATTTATTAATGGGAAATGGGGAGAATGTTTGTGTCCCTAACATTCTTAGTCAATTGTCTGTTCCTCATTACATGCTATAAAAAATAGATTTAAGACAGCGGACTTTAAATTTAAGGTTTCCAAGTTGGCAGATGATAGCAAATTGGCTACCTCAATAAAGAATAATGATGGATGTATAAAGATTTAAAAGATAAGTGCAGGGAGCTTGAACTCGTTGAGGGAATTGAGCAGTTCTTCCCTCTTCAGCTACTAAATTTTCTTTTCCTCATTCATTTCCTTCTAACAAAAATCTTTCTTTCCTTCATAATCCGATGGTTCATCGCTGCTTGTTTCCTCTGCCATTCAGGCTAGAGACAGTGCCTATCGGCGGTGTGGAACTATTCTCGTTCTCCTATCATCTAGCTAATTCTCCTTCAGCTAGAAATCGTGACAGGGATACCTCGACGAAAACACAAGCTCGGCTTTCATCAAAGTGCGCTAACCTCCTTGTTCTCCTACTGACAAATCCTTCATCTCTAGCAACTTCTGTAAATCTTGCCTTTCCTCCTCTTATTCGATCTTATCATTGTGTTGCTAAGTTCTCCAACTGTGAAAAGGCTTAATCTCTTCGGCCCCTTGCTCAACTATATTTTTTTATGCCTCAATACTAGCACTTTCCCTCCCTCAGTCTTGTTGGAAGCTCTCACATGGCCAACCCTATTCCGAAAAAAGAAGCCGCTTCTGATCCTTCTAACTATCGCCCTGCAGCTCTCACTTGTATTCTATCTAAGTTTCTTTTGAAACCCCTTACTCAACTCACTTCTTAGATCATCTGAAACTCTCCTCCGATCGGCCAGACGGCTCTCTGCCTTGAACGACCAGTCT
>JABUQX010023853.1:0-5000 GCA_015478945.1 Trachelipus rathkii | reverse complement strand
TTGACGGGATTTCCCAGAAACTTGAAAATTCATCTAATCATGTGAAATCTCCAAATGGAGTTTTCAAGTTATTTTCTTTGGATGAAATTTTGTGTGTTCCATGATGCCTGAGGAATGATTTATTTACACACGCACGCAATTACACTACAATACCCACCACCACACACACACACACCACAACATATTAATATATATATATATATATATAATATATATTATATATATATAGATAAATCATATATATATATATATTATATTATATTATTATATATATATATATATATTATATATTCTTTCTATCCTTATCCTCCCTTCACTTCCCACGTAACATGCACCGAAATAGAATAGTTATGTAGAAGAGCATGGCGTAAGTCGAAAGGAAACGCCCCCCAATCCCTCCATCATACACACCTTCCTCTCAAGCCCTTAAGTGCGAGCCCGTCGCAGCCAAAAATCCATCCTAGGGCTTCATAACACCTTGACGACACCCACTGTGATATCTGGTTAATGTAGGAATCATCCCGTGGGCCAGGTCGACAATCATACCCCCTCACAAAACCCCGTCACTCACTCTTATTATGCACATTTCTTCTCGGCCTCAGCCCAAGTTCGTATTCCTTGACCTTCAACACTTCATTTATTGACTCAGTCCACTTTTTCTTCGGTCTCGTAGGTGGTTGATTCTCTGCACACTTGCCACTAAACATTCGCTATCTTAATACACACTCGTTTATTCTCTCGTTTACGCCTTTCTTCACATCACACAACTCCCTAACAGGCTCATTGGATATATATATATATATATAATATATATATATATGATATATATATAATATATTATATATATATGATATAATATATATATATATAATATAAAATATGCCCTTTTGTCTTTTACACTCCGTCAGTTTTGATTTTTTTTTTTATATTGCTAGTATATGTGTTGTAGGGGAGAAAAAGCGCCTCTAGGAATCACACCATTCGATAGCTCAGGTGTCCTATCGCTCCTCCTACACTTCCCAATCCCTCTCTCCGTCTAACTATCCAGAATGGGAGAGTGAGGAATTAGCCAATAAAGAAAACTATTTACACAGACACTGATTCATACATCAATTGACACCACTGGCACTCCTCTAGCAAGAGAAGGGTTAGACAGATGTCCCCCGGGAGGGACAGAAGTTCCACCTTGCCCCAGAGCAGCGGCCCCTACGTGCTTTGGGGGGCTCTGGACCCGCTGTCGCGGAGCCCTTTTAAGAGGAGAAGTAAGTGGAAGTTGACATGCAAAAGTGCGAAATGACAGTGTTGAAAATAGTGAAAAAAGGTGGTTAGTAGGTGTGAATGGTTAAACAAACTAGGGTTTAATCACTAATCATAGCTCTACTGTGTTTGAAAGCGTGAGAGTGTTGTGTAATTAACCTTAGTTGAGTATTTCAAACAAGACTCCCTGATGCACCAGCGTGCTTAGAGCTGAGTCATGTTCATTCACACCTCCCAATCACACTCATAAGCCTTTATACAAAGCGCGCAACATTATTTACATATAGAAATGAACCCCCAACGATTAGGATACTAAAACCCACAAGATCGATGAATCCCCCTTTCAAATCAACTCTTCCTCATCCGTAGATTGACGACGGTCAGGTAAGATATCCGCTCGGTTTTCAATAATGGCCCGTGTAACAGTAAAACAACGAAAAATTGTACTTACATTATCAATTTTCTATGCTACATCAGACCAGCTCAAGAAGGGAGAGTCGGAATTAAACCTACCAGCTTCCACCCAACGACAACGACGTAAAGTGGAAGGGTTACGAGTGAGTGATTTATCGTATTAACAGGATATATGAAAGTTCATTTCCTTCCTTAGCTATAATTCGCACAAAATATACAATCAAGACCCACAAAAAATAAGGGTCCCACAACCACGGTAGCTTTCAACCTAAAGCCACCCTTTAAAACGCGAATACCTGCACAAAATTAATAGAAGCGACAACAACAAAAAAGGGAGGGGGTCATCATAAACTAAAACGACTTCCACCAAGTATTACAAAGTTCACTTCACTGTGCATAGTCACAGAATTAATCCTATATTCAAGATCACCCTTTCCTCTTTTATCTAAAAATAACACAAAGTCTAAAATATGCACAAAACACAACAACAAAAAAGGCCTTTGTTCGACATATTTACACAAAAAAAACAATACAACAAAATCCAAATAGGATCACAGATTCGGGAACCCAAATTCAAACTAATTTGTTAAAAACAAAACTTCATTTCATCATCGCACAAAATCCAAAGATTAGACGTCAACACAAAAAAGAGTTTTGTTTAACCTATTTACACAAACAATACAAAATAAACTAATATGTTAAAAACAAAACTTCATTTTCATCTTCGAACAAAAATCCAAAGAATTAGACACTAAACACACAAAAAAAAGGGATCTTGTTTAACATATTTTACACAAAAAATACAACAAAAACCAACTATGAACACACGTTTATCGAACCAAAATTAACATCTAATTATAAACACAAAACACATTTTCAAAGTAAGTTCGCGTTCACGGATACAAACTTCAACAAAAAAGCGAACTAAACTTCAACTTAAGAGGAGAAAAATTCAACATCCTCCCTTTCCAAGCTCTGGTAAAAGACTGAAAAACCTTACTTTTTCGAAAAAATTTGGGCAAGTTTAAGCTCCTCCCCTCGTACCCATTCACCCAATAAAAGGCGGGAACCGCTTTCAGATTTGAAGTGGCCAATCCGCGCTCAGGATTAAGCCACGCCCACTCTATAGACTGGCCTACGGCATAGAAGAGAGGAAATTCTGTGAACCAATTAGGTTGAAACAAAAGGCCTCTAATCCAATTAGGTTCCTTTATATAGGCGTGGGAATCGGCCCGCCTTTCTTTAAATTTTTCCCAGGATGACCTCTGTCTTCTGGCCATCTGGTTTTAATCAATTATCCTGGTTGACTTTCTTTCTAATGACCCCATATATCAACTGTCAATGTTAGCCGAAAAGGTCTTTTCTTATTCTTCACACAATGTTAAAAACTTACATTTGGTGGATACGCCTTTGTTTCCACATTAAACTCCCCCCACAGAGAAACCCGCCCCGACGTCGCACCCGTGATGGTCATAGATGAATAGGTCAGAAGCGAGAGAGAAACGGAAATAAGGAGTGTGTGACTTGGCCCCCATGTCGAAAGGACCGAGAAGTGTGGACGACTCGACCGAACCCAGGATTTCCGAACGCAATGAGTCACGACCCGGGACCCCGCAACTTCTAGGGAGACCGCCTAATATCGTCGACAAGTTCGCACGCAACCCGGATACCCCGTTCCCACCCCCGGAGCCCCTCCCCCCTCTGCGCAACCGAACCGAGTGGTCAGGTGGGTGCTTCGTTTTCTCCGCTCTGTCTTCGTGAATAGAAGGGAAAGGTGAAATCAACTAACTACGGCCACCCGCTCCGCAACGAGGCTTGCATTCACCCCGGGGAGGGAAGACCAGGCGTGTTGCCCTCCACGTCACGCCATCCGACACAAGAAACCGAATGGGTGACGAGGGATTTTCAAAAGGGAAAATGTTCTACCTCTACGGTTCTCACGGTCGAGACTGAAGACAGGGGGTCCGCCCCCGTCTCCTGACTCCCCGTCTAATGGTAATCGTTCATAGCTTTCTCAGTGGAGACTGAAAACAAGGGATTTACCCCCGTCTCCTGACTAAAACAACCCTTACGTTTAAGGGTAATCGTAAGCGTAAGAAAAATCAAGGTAGACAGAGTCGGTCATTTTTCGAAGAGGACCCACCAAGCCCGCCGATCGGCGCGAAAGGGGGGATTGAACCCAGAAGGAGTTCATCGGAATACGCCGAGCTCATAGCGGAGGCTCATCGACGGTCATAAGCGGTCTCCTGCGAAGGCGACGGGGATTCCGACCCGCGATCATGCCCCGGAAATCCGAAGGTATCGCCTCGTCGTAGCCACTGTCCTCGGGCATGCTCGAGAGGGTTTGTCAAAAAATGTTTCGTAATCATAGTTCGGGAGGAGAGTAAGAAAGCGTTTTATCGAATGACGTGTTGTGATCATAGCATGTAATAGGTATAAGAAAGGTAGTGGGGTGTCGTGAAAAGGACTATTCTTCGTCGGAAAGAATAGCCCGTATCCTTTGTTTAGCCAACACGTGCGCTCGTCGGGAGGGCCTCTCCGGAGGAGAGCCCAATGCCGCAGGTGCTTCAACTGATGGAAGCGGATCTGTGGGATCGAATAGATTGGAGTGTATCTCCAGCGGGTACAAGTGTATAACGGCCCGGGTTATTTCACCGCGACTTGTGCTGAGCAACACCGACCGGGTGTATCCATCAGGTGAAGTGTGAAGGACCTTAACTATGCCCAATTTCCACCTCAAACGCGGGCCATCGTCCTCTATTAAAACCACGTCTCCAACCCTAACGTTTGGACGGTTAGAGACGTTCCAAGATTGTTTCAGACTGAGCAAATAATCTTTGCTCCAGGCGGACTTAAACTTAGCAATGAGGGCGAGCAAGTACTTGTACCTTTTGTTGACTTTCACTGGATCCTTGTAGGTGACATCGTGGTCAAGCAATTCTTCAGGGACAGGAAGGGTATTCAATTTGTATCCCATCAACAAGTGGGAAGGCGTGAGGGGCTCCTCGCAATGGAGCTCATCCCCCACATAAGTGAGAGGTCGACAATTGACTACAGATTCCACCTCCGCAAGCACCGTATTGAACTCTTCATAGCTAACCAGAGAGGTTTTGAGGGTCTTCCGAAGATGGGTCTTGGTCAGTCCGATCAAACGTTCAAAGAATCCGCCGTAATGACTGCTTCTGGCGGGATTGAATCTCCAGGTGATGGAACGCTCAGCTAGGAAGTCCTTCACGGAAGGCAGTTCATACAAGTCTCTTAAGTGCTGGGATGCAGCTTGGAAATACGTTGCGTTGTCAGAGTATATCACGGAAGGTGTTCCTCGCCTT
>JABUQX010023852.1:0-14023 GCA_015478945.1 Trachelipus rathkii | reverse complement strand
AGCCTCTTAAATCCCGTGGGTAAATTGGCTCAGGCGAAAGTATTTGTATGGTTTCTGAACCAAGTGAAAGGGTTGCAGGAATATTTAGCCCGATAGCGGCCCTGCTTCAGCGAAGAATTAGTCGGAATGCTTGCCACGTATAAGGCGTGGGTTCAACAACTAGTATGCAGCTTTTTCACCAATGCGAGAAGCATGAGAGAGTGATTTTGTTAGTGAATAGACTGTTCTGTTGTATGTGTTGGCTTTGGTTTTAGTGATGTGTGTGTATTTAGATTAGTATATATATATATATATATATACGGTATATATATATATATATATATATATATATATATATAGATATATATATATATAATATATATATATATATATATATATATAGTTATATAGTACTATAGTAATATGGCTACTAGTATATATATATATACTTACTATATAATTTGATCAATATCTTGTTATACTCACTACTCTCTCTCGCACCTGTCACCTCTCAAGTAATATATATATATCGTGTCTCTCGCTCTACATTTTGACTTCCGGAGATATATATACTCACTTAGCCGGTGATTTCTCTCACTATATATTGGGGTGTAAAAATTATGAGTTTAGATATCAAATAATAAAATCTTTAGTTTCGATTAGATATTCTAGTAGCCACGTATATGTTTTTTTTCCTCGATTCTTTTTTACACTAGATATCCTTTAGCGTTCTCTCCAACCTTTGGGGGGTACTTTTTTTAGCGTAAAATTACCATCTATTTGGACGCCATTATTATAACTTTATAACAGATTCGTATCTACTTTATTTTGACGTTATATATATATATTTGTTTCTTCTTTTTTTTTCTTGTTGTCCACAATTTCAGTTGATGAGCGTGGTGAGTGCTTAGTGTGTCTCTTAAAACCGTTCTGTGATATTCATAATTTATTATTGCTGTAATATAGGGTTCTCCACTCGCTCTCTATATATTATAAAGATATATAGACTGTACGAACTAAACGCTCTTTTCATTTTTTCCCTTTTTTTTTTTTTTTTTGTGATGCGTAACCATGTGTATGATAGAAGATTTGCACAGGCGTGGGCTTTTCTTATTGAGTTTACGAAGCATCCAATCGTCTGACTCTAACTCTGTATCATGGAATTACTACCTTCTAACTCCTAAACCTCAATTTTCATTGCTTCTTGGCTCGCACACCCAGATGGCAGGAATTCATCCCAATACTTCACTTCTCCAATATATCCAACTATAACTTAGTTTATAATTTCCTGTTAGAAGGGTGGAGTATGTTCCATATGTAAATAAAACATTCTATAATAACACGTCTCGGAGAATCTCGGAATCTCCTAAACTTCGATGTCTCTGTGGACCTTAAAATCTTTCTCTACTTTGCATACTACAATATTCTTCTCGCCTTCTGCTTTACTGTTCCTCTAACACGAAAGATTTTTCATGCCTTTTTCTGATTATCTATATTCTCACGAGATCTGTTATTATTCTTCTCACTTCCAAATTACTAGGTACCTTCATATTTATAGGGGGATGTTCAAATGTACACAAAACTGAATTGTTGGGTTCTTGTCGTACTGACTTTTAGGTGGGGTGAGGAAGTCCTGATCAGTTCGGTCTTACTGCAACCGATCTGGAGGCAAACTGATTAAAGTAAACCTACGAATAACATACACATACAGCGATACATGAAAAAAAACATGTTCCAGGCTGATCATCCCAACTCGATACTATTCTAGTTGAAC
Source organism: Trachelipus rathkii (assembly GCA_015478945.1). Classification (NCBI taxonomy): domain Eukaryota; kingdom Metazoa; phylum Arthropoda; class Malacostraca; order Isopoda; family Trachelipodidae; genus Trachelipus; species Trachelipus rathkii. The sequence continues at coordinate 12,270 of JABUQX010023852.1, read as the reverse complement.
ACCCTTGATTGTCATAGTTCCTAAAACAGTGTCTTCTCTTTATAAAATTAAACCACCTTCGCTATCTCCTATCGGTGAGTAATCATGACCACAATCCTTGATTATCATCTTAATTTTAAAACTTCTCTCGCGTCCAACTCTTCCATCCTGCCTCTCGTATCGCGGCTTTCTTTCTGGCACCCTTTGACTCGGGCCTCATTGGGGGGGGGCATTGCGTTGCTTATCTACGCTAACGTCATCAATTGAAGGACTGCTTTTGAACCTCTATAAGACGCTTCAGATTCTATGCGATAAAGTGGGACACTGTACTCATTCTTTAATGGGGATGTGAGCCCCCACCCCCTCCCCCCCGCCCCCCCCCCCACCCCCCTCCCCCCCCCCCCCACCCCCCCCGGGCCCCCCCCCCCCGCAGGGCGCCCAACCACCCACCCTAATCTCATTCTCTATTCGTCGGACTAAAATCGCTTTTTCTTCGCTCAAATCCATGCGCTTCGACGTGCTTGTTCTCTGGCCATGGGAGCTGTAATCACAGTGCCTATCGATTGTGGAAAATTTCTCGTTCTCCTTATGTACACTCCTTCCCCAAGTTTTCAGTTCCAGCTAGAAGATCGTTGCAGAGCGAATGAGCTGTCTTCGACGATGCACAAGCGGGACCTTCTTTCAATTTAAACGGTAAAGAATTGCGCTGACCTCCTTGGTTCTCCTACTGGACGAAAATCTCTCTGGCGTTTCCTTGCGCAAAAAAACAGATCCTCTAAAAAGCTTCTGCCAAATTCATCCCGTTTTCCTCGGGTCTTATTCGCTTCTGATGATTCTGCTGTGTAATACTCCATTAATACTGAAGTACGGTACAATCATCTCTTTGGCTCCGCTAATTCCTCTCAGACTTTCAATCCTGCGACGATTCTGGTATTCCTCTTCCCTCTTCTCCACCCCCTCTCAGGTGTCTATGCCTTTTACCTGTCATTTTCATTCTGAGGTCGGGTGCATGAGCTCCGAATCTATGACGTTTAGGATAAGCGCGGGGTGCGCCCGGATGGCATTTGCCTCTCTTCGAGTTTGAGAGAAGTGTGCTTCCGTCGCATGCATTCTCCACTCTCGATTCTAAAGCTATCATTCTTCATATTCACACAATACTAGCCATTGTCTCCCTCAGTATTAGAAAGCGCGACCATATGCGTCCCGAACCTATTCCGAAAAAAAAGTGACAATGCTGCCTCGTGATCCGCGTTCTAACTATCGCCCGTATAGCATCTACTGGTATTCTTTCGTAAGATCTTTCGAACAACCCTATCTCACACTCTCACTTCTTAGCATCATCTGGAAATCTCTTGCCTTGCACTTCTGGAATCCCAAGATGGGTTTCGGTGTCGCGTTCGAGTGTGTCCTCGGCCCTTGCCCGCGAGCACCAGACATTCTGAGTTGTTTTTCCCTGCCCTGAGGATTATCGGGTACGGACTTGATTTAGTTTGGTGGCGCTTGACATATCCAAAAGCATTCGACCGGGTCAGTTGCGCGCTGCGTGCACTGACTCTCTCCCACGTCACACAGCTCCTCTTTCTGGGTTCCCTCTCCTTCTCCTCTTAGCTACTTATGTGTTTTCATACTTTCTCTTCAAATCGGCTCAAGTGTCAGCTGTTGTTGGATGGGGGCGACTTCTTCTTTTTCTGTCAACTAGGGTGGTGTTCCTCAGGGTTTTTTTTATTTCAAGTACATTTCCTACTTTATTCATCAATGATCTTCTCACCTGCACATCTACTCTATCCACTCATACATATGTCGATGACCTGACCCTTTATTCTTCTCATTTCAATTCTGACCCTCTTTTACTTCTAGAGATGCCTCTCGTCTTAATACTTCCGATTTTATTTCTCGCTGATCATGGATAAGATTCAGAGGTATGCTGGTCGGTCTCCAAGCTTGCTGAAATTTAATCGTCTTTAAAACCCAACTTCTACAATCTCCCTCTCTCTAAGAAACTTAACTTTTCTATCTCTTTCGACGGGTCTCTCGTCTCTCCTGTTGACAATATACACATCCTTGGCCATTGGAAGAAAAACAATGTTTTTGAAAACGGTCAAATCACGAGTGAGTGTGCGTAGGGCACGGCCTCAAAGAAAAATGGAGTTATGTTTAGAGTTGCGAGGACTTTTTTTGCTTCTTCTCAGATACTCCAGCTATATACTACAAGGGTCTCATCCGCCTCTGTATGGAGTATTCCATCATATATGTGGGGGGCTGGGGCTTCTGTGTTATGCGTTTTTGTATAGAGGGTCGACGCCAAGGCCAAAGACTTAAAACTGTCTGTACTTTTCTAGTCACTTGACCCATTTAATATTGCGGCGCGATGTTGCGTGCTTTATCCCACACTTTTCCTTATTAACGCTGTACTGTAGACGGCTAATACGTGCTCAGAGGGAAACTATCCCTCACGTACCACCACCTTTATCGACGCCCTCGTAAGCACAAGGGGTGAGCTGTGTCGGCACATGAGTTTTGTGTTTGCATGTTAGTAACTTCAGGGACTGTTCGAACTGCGGTGCGTTCTTTTTTTTCCTGCCACCCTGTTCTGTGGAATTTCTCTTCCCTTTCATCTGTGTTTCCTACTCAATTTTAATCTCCCTCACTTTAAAAAGCCTGCGTCTGTGCTCATCTGCGTAATTTGCGTTAGAAGGATTTTTGAGGCGTTCAACACCAATACCTCTTGAAGGGTAGGGTTCTGCCCGTGAGCCTGGGTTCGCGTGACAACTGTTAAAAAAAATAAATAAATAAAAAGTTTCTAATACGGAAATTCCTTTTAAGCTAGTTGAAGAAACCCCACAAGAATGGCACCTGCGATGGTGAACCACTTCTAGAATGCACATTTAAATAGCATAACCGGGAGCTTGCTCGCTGACAAAAAAAAAAAAAAAAAAAAAAAAAAAAAAAAAAAAACAGAGAAGTGGAAAGCCGCCTTATCTGCAACCCTGTTCAACACACTGATAGTGACGGGGATGGTGGCTTTTCAGTCATTAGTAAACCTCTCGACGATGAGGATTTGGAATAATGCTAGAACTTATTGATAAGTTCATGGCACGAAATATTGCTTGTATCACTCTCATTCACCTTCAGAAGGAATCACACCATGGGAACCTCATCGAAAAAATCTGAAGAGACAGTCAATCAAAGGAGCAAAGATAATTCAAATTTGCAGTCTTTGAAAGAGGAGATGAGGCTCTTACGTAAAATTATGAATACTGCCTACAGAAGAGAATCCTTTATGCTCAGGTGGCATGTAAAATGGGCCAATGGTTTCATTATTATAATCAGTGCTGTGCAGAGCAAATTAATTATCAGCACCTCCTTCATCAGTCGAGCATGAGAGAGTATTTATAGTGTGAGGTTAGTAAGGAATGTAAAACTACCCCAAAAAGAAACAATTCTCTTCGCCAGATACTAGTGATAAGCTTTTAATGTTTCTATGCATCCGACAACATTTGTGAATTGTTTGAACTTTGAGTATGTGGTAATGATAGTCTATCTTAAAGGAAGTATTTTTATTATGTCATGTTTTAGTAATAGCAGGAGATTTTTTTTGTATTTAAACTTTCGGACTGATTAATTGAGGTCTCTTCTTTATTACTTTTATCTTTATATTGTAGTAAATAGATGAAGATTCTTCTGAATTGTTATCATGTTAAAAAATAGAAACTATTGTCACTTTGTTTAATAATTTACTTAATCACGATAATGGAAATTATTTTTTAAATTAAAACACAACATAATAAAAGTTATATATATATATTTGCAATATATTATTACTTAAAGGTACTATTTAATTATTAAAATTAAAATAATACTTGGGCAAACCAAATATGAAATATTAAAGACTTTATAAGTATTGTTTGATACAGGAATTGTCACACTCTTAGGTTGCCCAGCAGTTGCACAAAATGTTTTGCTAAATCTTATTACTTGAGATTTTTGATATTAATTAAAGTGTATCTGTAATCGTATCGCGGTATCACGGTGATCGGCCCCTAAAAAAATAGAAGTATCGTGGTCATACGTGTATCCGGCGTGCTTTTCTTGGTATGCGGTACACTCCTAAAGTATATATAATATACATATATATATTTATATATATAGATAGATATATACATGTATATTATACGCACATAAAATATAGATATATATTACATATTATTATATATTTTAATTTATATAGTAGGTAGTATATATATATATATAAATATATATAGTATATAGTATATTATAGTATACTAAAATATATATTAGTATATAATAATATGATATATATACTTATAATTATCTTTTTACACTTGCAGAGTATGGGGGTGAACGGTGCGTAAGCATACAACGAAACAGAAAAAGGCAGAACCATGGCACAAGTTCGAAAGAAAAGCACCTCACACCCTCCCATTATACCCTTAAGTGAGAGCTCATCGGGACAATCGAAATAATCCACGCCATGAGGTTCACAGAGACCACGTTGGAACTCACTGAGTATCTTGTTCAATGTGGGGTTCATCCCCTGGGAAAAGCCCACAACCATACCCCATCACAAAACCACACCATTCACCCCTATTATCCACCTTCCTTCTCGCCTCTGTCAAAAACTCATTTCTCTCCTTTCAGAATTCGTTCTACTGACTCAATCACACTTTGCTTCAGTATCCGACGGTCAATTCCCGCACACTACAACATACCCATTCTAGGTCTTAACCAACCAATTATCATTCATCCTTTCCATTAGACCAAACCACTACAAATTGTAACTCTCTCGTTTATTCTCTCATTACACCCTTCTTCACACCACACAACTACCTAATGCATTCTCCTCATCTGCATTATTCGTTCCTTTTTCATTCAACATATATCCTGAATATTTAAACTCAGATACTTGTTCCAGTTGCTCATCATCTAACATGACTTCACACTGCGGACTCTTCTCACTCACTACCATAACCTTAATCTTTTCTGCATCTAATTTCAAACCCCTCTACCAATCCTCTCAAACTCTCTTCAGATTCACCACACAAAACAAATCATTCTGATCCAATAAACGAGGGCATCCTGCCATCTCTCTTCCATTTTTCCACCATTCATAACACCTATCCCTTTGCACCTCTTAAATTCTTTCATAACCCCATCCATATACAAATTAAATAACCAAGGAGACTGAAGTTTATAAGATCTCTTGGAAGGTGTGAGGTATGTTCAAAGCAAAACATTCATTCAAGACCAATGTCCATGTGCAGTTATTACAAAGTTCACTTGTGCAGTAATGCCTCCAAAAAACTGCTTCGAGAAGTTCCATGAATTGTCAATGAAAGTATAATATTATATACAGGTACTATATATTATAATTAATAGATATTAATATAAATTATATATATAATTATATATTTATATATATAATATATATATATTATATATATATATAATTATATATTATGAATAATTTAATAATATATTATATATATGATATATATTATTTTAGAGTTCATATTGTTATATATATATTATATAATATATATATAAGTTATAACAAGTTTTACAAGTTAATTATATATTTCTTTAATAAAATTGATGTGAAAATGATTTTTTTTTTTACTTATTTGACAAATAAATTATCAAAGAAATTGTTTTTTAATGTAACCTTGAAAGTCTGTCGGGACTTTCATTTCTAAATTAATATATTAAAAAAAAAATTTGTAGAAAAAAAGATGATAAACCATTTCTACATACAAAATTAATATAAAATAGAGAAAACTATTAAATAAATGAAAAATCTACCCTCGTCAACAAAGGGTTAAACCAACCTTTGCAAATGTACTTAAACAGTTCACGTATTCAGTTACTTATTTTGATATAGAAATTAATTGGAAAATGCAACATAACTTTTAAATTCCTGTTTAAAATGTGTACCAGTCTACCTGATAAAATGTTTGGCATGATGCAGCTTTAAAATCTTCAAATTTTTGTTTAACAAATATGCAAGTACGAACTTTATATGTAGTGTGTGTATGACTGACTCATCTAAGATCCTATGAAATAAGGTGTTAACTCCTCATTATGATTGTAGCGCCCGATTAAGGATATTTTAAACCATTAGGCCACAGGTCAAGTTTGCTTATGTGCAATACCATAGGCTCAAAGTCTTTAGGAACTCCTTTAATGAATCTATATTTCACCGCTTTTATAACAAGAAAAACTTAACAAGTTATACAAGGAAGAGAAATATATTTTAATATATATATATATATATATATATTTATATATATATATATTATATTATATATATATTTATATCATATATTATATATTATATATATTATATTATATATATTATATATATATATATATATATATATATATATATATATATATATATATATAAAATATGTATTTTTGTATGTGTATATTATAAATATAATATAGATAAAAAATCTCATGTTTAATAGATTATAAAAAGTTTGTAACAAAATAGCTTGAATAACAAAAAGATTAAAAAAATCTTTAATTCCCATAGAAATGATAGATTGCTAAAGGATGGTAAAAGTTTTCTATGAAAAATGGATACTATATCACTTCTGATTGACATTTCCAATGGAGAACACTAAGGTTAAATTATGTACAAATCCATAGGGCACAAAGTCTTAAAGAGCTTCTTTAATGAATCTATATTTCATCTCTTTTTACAATAAGAAAAGAAATTTATAAGGTATCCAAGGAAGGACAAAATATTTTAGTATTTATATTAAAAATTTAGATTTCTTTGAGAGTATATTATAATAAACAGTTAAAAAACCTCATGAATGAAAAAGGTTTCACAAATGATACTGGACTTTTCTCAATAGATTATAATAATTAAATAAGCTTGAACAAAAAGATAAAATATCTTAACTCCCATAGAATGCTAAAGCATATTAAAAGTTATCCATGAAAAATGGATACTATATCACTTCTGATTGACATTTCCAATGGAGAAAACTAGGGTTGGATAATGCACTGATACAGTTGTTAATGGTCCCCTCATTTGGGTATAGTGTGTTGAAAAATAAAAAGGTATGGTGTAGCTGTGTGATGTATGGTGAGCATTATAAAATATGAAGCGGGGAAGTGCAGTGTTGGTGCATGACCTCCTAAAGAAAACTATTCAAAGTCAAAATAGCTTTAGAAGTATAACATATAAAACTTAATACAAAACTTGAAAATATTCATCTCACTTAATATAAACTATTTTAATCTATTTCACAACTGGGTAAATAACTCTTCATTACTTTAAAACCTTCTTACCTGAAAATCCTCAAGCCCATAAATGACAGACAAATCCTCCATAAAAGTTTGATAATCTCTTTATTTAATAAGCGAAACACATATATAAGTAGCTACTTAAAATGTTCAAGTAACTCTTAAAGGTCATATAGCCTATATAGTTAAGGTAATAGTAGAGCAGAGGGGCTTCACCCCTGATTTTTATAAAAATCACAGGATATACTATAAAAAAATAATAATGGAAGAATAATAAAAAACGAAAAATGGCAGTCTCTTTATGAAAAAAAGCCAAAGCCTCTCAAAGTTATTAAAACCCATAGAATTTTTGGTAAAACTCCAGTATTTGATTTCAATATTTTCTGAAAAATTTGCTAAATTAAGGTAATAGTAGAGCAGAGGGGCTTCACCCCTGATTTTTATAAAAATCACAGGATATACTATAAAAAAAAAGTAATAATGAAGAATAATAAAAACCAAACATGGTGGTCTCTTTTGGAAAAAAAGTTACAAGCCTCTCAAAGTTATTAAAACTACCATAGACTTTTCATTTTTGATCCATCCAGGTTAGGTCTCATTTCAGGCCCTCTAGTTCAGGTTATGATGTTTTGTTAGGTATACACAGAGAAAATCTATGTACTGTATAACAAATCTTATCATAATCTGAACTAGAGTTGCTAAAACGAGCACGAGGCCCACTAATTTTTTTTTATAAGAAAGCCTATGGGAAAATTTTAAACTTTGAGAGGCTGTAACTTTTTTTTTTCTAAAGACATCATTTTTATTTTTTTTATGCTTCATTATTATTTTTTTAGAGTATATATATATATATAATATATATATATATATAATATATATATATATATAAATAAATATATATTAAAAATATATATTATATATTATATATATATATATCCTATATATATATATAATATATATATAATATATATATATATATATATATATATATATATATATATTATATATATATATATATATATATATATATATATATATATATATCATTATTATTTTCTTGATTTAAAAAAAAAAAAAAAAATAAAAATAATAAAAAAATCCTATAGGAGTTTAACAGCTTTGAGAGGCTGTGACTTTTTTTTCCTAAAGAAACTGCCACATGTTTTTTTTTTATTCTTCATTATTATTTTTTTAGAGTAAATCCTATGATTTTTATAAAAATCGGGGGTGAACTTCCGGTGAAGCCCATCTGCGCTGCTATCATAGTTAAATTTGTAAATCTCAGGTAGGGTTAAAATAAAAATGTGGAACAACTAAATGTAAAAAGATCTATATAAAAATCACAGCAAAGACTCTAAAAAAATACTAATTATTAAAAAAAAAAATCATTTGTCGGTCTCTTTAGGAAAAAGTTACATACTCCTCAAAGTTTAGAATATTCCCATAAAGGCTTTCTTATATTAGAAACTGTGCGATAATTTCGTTTGTAATCGCATAATTACGAATTTCAGTGATTTGAATGCGCGAGCAGGGTAAGACTATGCCCACGAAACCCATTTAAATAATGAGTCACAGGAGATTTTATCTCCATCAGCGGGATTCGAAGCATTGACCTCGCGCGGCGGCAGGCTTATCATACGCGGATGCTTCTAACCACTAGGCCTCCACGTGCCAAAAAAGAGCTTCAAGACGTAGTTTTTAAAGCAACCCTGGTTTTTCTCAAATCCATAATTGCTCGAGTACTTCAAAGGCTGGCCCCATTTAGAATGATGAGTCACAGGAGATTTCTTACTCTCCATCAGCCGGGATTCGAACATTGACTCCGCGTCGCAAGAGTTATCAATAGCCGGATGCTCTAGAGACATAGGCATTGCAGCAAGTATATACAGACGAAACACAGTTAAGTTGGGAAATGAAAATAGAAAATTAGAGATAGAAAGTTACTAAAGCGGAATAATAAGCAAGGGTGTACAGGATCTACTACATTATTCAAACTTGTTACTACAAATAATTAAGGAATTGGGAAAGAAAAGGGATTCAACAATGGTTCCATAAAAATAAACAGTCTATTCTTTGCTGATGATGGCCTGATCTTAGCAGAAAATGTAAACGATGCAGCTGCAAATATTAGGACATTACTACAGATAAGTGGGGAATGTGGTCTAGAAATAAACAAAGAGAAAAGCAATGTACTGATTTTTAACATGGAACAACCACCAACGGAGATTGAAGGTATCAAAGTGGTGGACAAAATAAAATACCTAGGCTTATATATAAACAATGAAAAAACATGTTTAAAACTCAGAAGCTGCATCTCATAAATAAGGCCCACACCTTGGCTAGCCAAACAGGTTCAGTCATTGAGAAGAGCTGCAACAAACTGCTTATAGGGAAAACGTACTGGAAAAATGTGGCACTCCCAGCTATTTTATATGGATCCAATGTAATGTGCTTCACAAAACAAGAATTAGATAAGTTACAAACAATTGAAAACACAGAGAAAGATACTAGGAGGGACTAGGTACACCCCCACTGCAGTTCTGAGGGGAGAGATTGGAGCATCATCAATGCAAGGAAGAATAATAACTAACAAGCTAAAATATATGAACTCAATATCAAGAAGGAAAAAACACAAGTTTAAAACACATACTTGAAAAAATGAAGCAGAAGGGAAAAAATGGTGGAAGACTGCAACTTGAATTACATGGACAAAGTTTGATAGACATAGTAAGCAATAGAAAGGCTTACAAGAAAGAGATTGGCTGAAATAAAGTAAAAGCTTGGACCCTACATCATGGAAAGAAGAAATAGGAAGCAAAGAAAGTCTACAAATGTACGAAGATGGAATAGCGATTGAAAAAGCTCAGATTACGACAACTCTTCTACTCAGTGATACTTTTCAGGGCCAGATCCAATACTCTGAACCTAAAATGGAGAAACAGGTTCTCAAATGGCGAAATTAACTGTGACATATGTGGAGTTGAAGAAGACCTGATACACTTCATTTGTATCTGCCCAGAATATGAAGATCTTAGAATTAACTCCATTGAACTTCAAAGACCACATGCAGAAGACCTAAATGAGGTTGCTGGGAGATGGCTATTTGAATCTCACAACATGGAGGAAGTTAAATACATTTTAGGGAAGATGTGGGGAAGAAGAGAAAAAAGGATGTCTTCAACAAATGACAATAACAAATGGGATGATTAAAATAGGAAATAATAATAGTAATTATGCAAAATAATAATAATAATAAATATAATAATAATAATAATAATAATAATAATAATAATAATAATAATTGGAAAATATTAATAATACTAATACTTCTAATATATTAACTATAATAATTATAATAATAATAATAAAATAATAATAATAATAATAATCAATCAAATAATAATAATAATAATAATAATAATGAATAATAATAATAATAATATTAAAAATATACTATTAAGTGTAAGAATAAAATAAGTGTAATAATAAAATAAATAATAATAAATTAATTAATAATATTATTCATAGGGATAAGAATTAGTGGTGGTAGTGATAGAGCCCTGGTAATATTTGAGAAAGGTGCCATTATTTATAAGCAAATAATGTATTAGTCAAAGTGCAGTGCAAAGTGAAATATATCGGCATTTAATTATAAAAAGTTTTGCTCACATTTGTGGTTTTCTTGAACACTTGTTATGTAAAGATGTACATATACTTTGTTTTTTAATATTATTTTTCTTTATATTTAAGGTCCTTTGATACCTCAAATAAATGATAAATATTTAATTAAATAACATTTATTTTTATTATATTTATATTGTTTATATTTTTTTTCATAGCTTGTACCATAGATTCGCAAAGTGCATGTAATCCTTTTAATCTCATTAATTGTAAGTTTGTATAATCTTTATATAATTTAATAGAAATTTCAGAGAAATATTACACATTTTTGACAGTTAAAATAGATATATTAAATGAACACTCTTAGTCACATACGGCCAGTTTACAAATATATTATTTTATTCTCTTTTGTTTTAAAATATTTAACGAAGCTTCACTCTGCTACTTCATTTTATTGTTGATTAATTTTATTTTCTATTCTTTTATTTTCTCATTTTAAATATTTACTAAGTCTTCACAAATATGTTTATATCTATTATATTTAGGTATAGCTGTATTTAGTATTTTTGATTTACTTTACAAGTATTTTATTTTTTATTGCTCTTTAATTTTATTTTTCTTTTCTTAATTCATTTTATCTTATTTTTTTTATTTTTATTTTTTTTTTTTGTTCCTATTTTTGTGAACAATATATGTAAGTTTATTGGTTTTATTTTATAATGACTTATCCTATATTTTGTTTATTTTTATTTTACTTTAGCTTATTTAATTTTCTTTTATTTTCCATTTATTTTAATTTCTTTGCTTTTATATATTTAATATGTATTCATAAATATGTTTGAACTTTTATTAATAATGTATGTATATATTTATTTTACTTTATTTTACTTTATTTATTTTGTATTATTTTTGTTTCATATGTATATTATTTTTTATAGCCTATATTCATCTTAACTTTATTATAATCATTTACTTTTATTTTAATCTCTTATATTAATTTTATGATTTAAATTACAAAGATTTTTTTACATCTAAAATATTTGTTAAGTGGTGCGATGTTAAAGTTACCACGCCCTTATAATAAATAAATAATAAATAAATAATGTAAAAAGTGAAATAGTAAAACAAAATTTTCCGTAATATATATTCAAAAATTTAAGCATATTTTATCAGTATTAAAATAATTTTAAAGTTTATGATAATTATAATATATATATATTTTATATTATCATATATATATATTATATATATATAATATAATATATATATAATATATATATTATATTCAGCCCATTAGTGCTATAATAATATATTATATTATATATATATATATATATATATATATATATATATATATATATATATATATATATATATATAATATATATATAT
>JABUQX010023851.1:20000-77456 GCA_015478945.1 Trachelipus rathkii | reverse complement strand
AAGAGTTATGTTTCAATTATTCATGTATATTTATTCAATATAGTAACGTTAAATAGATTTATGTGGATAATAAGCTGTATATATTTTAGTAGTTTAGACGTGTTGGTAAGATAATAATTAATAGGTTGTGATGTAATGTTTATGTTCATTTTATTATACTATGAGTTCAGGAGAAATTTTCTATCAAGTCCGTACGTTTATTTTTTAAATACTCATATATATTGTATTAATAGTTAATTTGTATCGTAATACATACATAGTTATATTAGTTTGAGTTCGAGTTATTATTATATTATATAGTAAATTTTATTAGTCTCCTTAATGGGAGATGTCGAGTTTAGTTCTGTTTAGCTGTTGCGAATCTTCTATCTAGTGGTTAAGTGATATCTATGTGTGGTTTGTGAGTTGTGGTAATTGGTTATATGGTATGTGTGATAGGTGTGGTGTGCTAGGATAGATAATGTTTGATGATATGTAGTGTGTGTGTTGTGTGGTGTGGCGGATGATTGTTGTGTGTGTTTGTATTTGACATTGTTGGTTTTTATGGTGTAGAAATAAGGAGTGGTATTTCTGTGAGAGTTTGATATCATTTATTCTTTAGACAAAAAATGTTGTGTTTCGAGTTTAATGGTTTTTATTAATTGATTGTTATAAAGTATAATTGTATTTTGCTAAAACTTAATTAAGTGGGTTCTCACATTCCCCTATTAGTTTGAAGTAATTGTTTTTGATTATAATTGATCTACGTAACCCAGGTTAAGCGGCTCTTGACCCTATTAGTATATATAAACCTATAATGTAAGGGGTATGTGAGTATGTAGTATAGGTAGTATATATATATATATATATATATAAATTATATGGAATATCTATATATCTCATTCACATATCATATATAATATATATATATTATGGTATAAGTAGTTTATGGTATTATAGAGCTTTAGTTAGTAACAGGTGTTAAATATTTAAATATAAGATTTATGTAGCAGTCGAATATACATTTATATTAACTTGAGATAGGTTTAGTTTATATACGATAGTAATATATATTGTAATGTAGTAGCTGTGGAATGAGGTATAGTATTAATAAAGGTTTTTTATATGTTAGTTATATATATATATATATATATAAGCAACGTTAATAAGTAGCGTAGTACACTCAGTTGTAGGTATCAAATAATCGATATATGAATCGAATGACTCACTATTATAGATATAGCGTATGATGATGTATTGACTATATTATGGTTATGACGTTAACAGATAGTTAGGGTATGATATATAGTTAAACGCGATGTATATAGTAGTAATTAATATATATAATTGTGATTATTTAATTATATATTTATATTAATATATATATATATATATATTTATATTTATATATATATAGGTAAAGCGGTATCTAGTTGTGCGGCTCTCGTTGTGTTAACATAAAATTTACCTGTAATTTAAGGCATAAAAATCATAATTATATATATATATATTATTATATATAATTAATATATTAATTATTACTATATATATATATATAATATCTTAATATATATTAATATATTAATATATATTATATAGATAATATATATATTTTTCGATCCCTTTATTATGTTCATTATATATATATATCATAGACAATAGTAATATATTATATATATATATTTCAAATGGTCATTAAGTGGGTTTGAAACCCTTACCCTTGAGATGGTGGTTTTCCTTTACAGTTTACCACCACTCACTGGCTTTCGCAGACCTCCTTGATTCCAATGGCAAACTCGTATTGGCTAAATACAAACCCTAATCATTTTTAACTCACTATATCTGAATAAAGCTAGCTTTATACCCTCAATAGAACGGAGCGGAGGCGTGTCTTGGGACATACTAACCCTCACACAACTGAGGCCTCCCCGCCAACACTCGTGTTAGATATGTCAAAGGTTAAATATTTTATTAAACTATATTTGTATTACTTTTAATTCAGTTAGCTCCAAAAAATGAAATGAATTTATATGTTAGTCAAATAACGACAAAACATTATTTGATTAACCTCATTGTATATATAATATACTGCGTATCTCCTAGAGTTAGAGATGTACCGGTGATCCGCGTTTAGAGATGGTACTATTATATCAGAGTGTTTACCTTCGAGACCACGATGGCTAAAAACGTGAAACTCACCATCAATTTTTTAACCTCTTGAAAGCTTTAGCTCATTCCCAAGAGGATAGCCGGAAGGCGCGCTGTCTTTGAGACACCCTTAAACACCTCTAACACACTGAGTAGCCTTATACCCCTAGTACCCAACACTTACGTAGAAAGATTAACAAGGTGAGCATACACTCATTAGGAAGTAATAAAATTTTTAAACCGACATTAATTAGATATTTCAAATGTAAATAATTTGTTGTAACCATGGTAGAAACGCAACTAATATTATTAATGATATATAATTATTCATAATATGGTAATCCTCTAATAGTGGAGTTTAATATGAAATCATCACTTTATCATATACTTAAGAGATAGTTTACATTATCACATAAAGTGTTACTCATATATTATATATTATCTAGTTATATATATATATAAACTTATATCTAGAACCACTGATATTTAGGAATATAACAGGAAACCCAATTAATTTAATTTATACACCTAATTACTGAAAGTCATATAGCTTCCCCTAAAGAGGAGCGTGTAAAGGCAGTTGCTCTTTAATGGACTACACCCTATCGTAACCTCGGTACGCGTGTGCACTATTTTCCGCCGCGCCGAAAACACATATACTCAAGGTGTTCAAGAGAGGCGAACAAGAATCATGTGTGTAATTTTGTATACTTAACCACGGATACATTATCTGAGATATACAATGATATTTGTTGCAATTAAACGCAACAATTATTTGTATATTCAAATGGTCCTAAGTGGGTTTGAACCCTTACCCTTGAGATGGTACTCCAGAGTGTTACACGTCAATGCCGTGGTATTCGAAACCTCATTGACTGAGGAGTGGGTCTAAGGTTAAGGGAGGAATCCCCTCGTAAATCATTACTTTAGCGACTCGTGAAAGCTGCTTTCCCAAGAGGAGCGGAGCGTGATCTTGGACAGCCCTAACTCGACGGCCTCTGGGCCCACTGCCACCACACATACGAGAGGATATCATGATAGTAGGTCAACACGTTGTGGTGTTAATTTTGTGTTAGATCTGATTTTTCTGACATTTATTTTAGTTTATTATTTATTTTCATATTATGTTGATAATTTACTTTACATATTTATTATAAAATAATTATGATGTCCGAAACACCGCCTCGGCTCCACGTATGTGAGGAAGTAATTCTCCTTGTGGCTCTTTTCAAGTGGAGGTTTATTAAGAGTGATCCTGCTGCGGTTTACCGTTCCAATTATTATGCCCAAAGAAATACGCATCGAGGTCCTCTCATGAATTGCAGGGTGAAAGCTCTATTCTGCATGAGAGCTGACCATCTGACGAGATGGCGGTAACGGGTGTCTAGATTACTCTGAGAGCTCAGATAAAGGAGAAACTAATATAAATAAAAATAATGTGGACAAAATAATTGTTGTTTTATTGCACAAATATCTTAAGTAAAGTTATTTGAGACATTTTGGTTCAGACTAAATAGCCTTTAATTTGTCTCTGGTTACATAAATTACCCTGGGGTACAGGTGTTTGGCCTGAAGATCGAGGTTGACTCTTTTTACACCGAGTGTGTTGATTGGCAGGTGAGAATGCAACGTCGGATAACGTATTTATATTATAGGTGATCAGTACAAGATCATATCCGTCCTCCCGCTTAACCTATATCTTATGGGAACCTAAGGCTCATATTCAAATATAGGTAAATAATGTTAAATGATGAGTTATTCCTTTTAGCCTAAATACGTTAGGTCTTCAGAGGTTAAATACATACTCTTGGAGTATACCATACTCAAGGGTAAGGTAGTATTATTCAATAATAACCTGCACACTTATATAGTAAACCATATTAATAGAAGATTTACTATAAAAATTAATTATTAGTATAATAACCGAATATATATATTTTCTCATATACATCTTATAATTCATTTTGAATAATTGTCATAATAAGTAGCTCCTGAGTTTTAAAATTGTACCTATTATAATACAGTTGAGTTATAGCCGCCTAATGACTACACTACGAATACGTGGTATGGCGAGAGGAGGGTAGAGATTCCCTGATCGTGAAAGTAGAGGTCGTATTTGTACTGGTGTATACCAACATAGACACGCTCATAACGCGCTCCTACTTGATGGAAAGCTAAAGCTGTAATTCTAGGTAAAATGTAAGTGGGGGTTTCCTCATTTTTAGCCACAATACAGTTAGGTCTCGAGATTAGTAAACACTTAATCTACTGGATGAATACCATACATTCAGATAATGATCGTGTAATAGCGAGATTTAAACCTAACATACTTTTAGGTACCTATTTATGAAATTATAAAATTAATATTTACTTTGTTTAGAATTTTATTTAACATATATCTTTTTGAGAAATTATACTTAAATAAAATAAATAGTTCCCGGTTATCAATATAACATATTAGCAGTAGTTAAGTTGCCTATATCAGTTTATATATATATAAGCACTGAGCCCTAGTAGTTGGCGTGACGTGTAGATGGACCCGTCTAGTGAAGGTTTAGGTGTCTCAGAAGATACACTGCTCATCCGTACCTCCTCTTTTTATATGGATAGGTAAAAGACTAAGCTTTCAAGGCTAAATACTTAATGTATAATAGTTTGGTTGATATCGTGACTTTCTAGCCTCAGATCGTTAAAGGTCTCGTAGGTATACAACTTCTGGAGTACCTAAATCTCAAGGGCATAAGGGTTTTCAATAAACCCTATAACTATAGGACCATTTGTAATAATATAACAAATAATATAATTGTTATGCTGATTTATATTTAGAAACAGTAATGTAACTTAATATATTCAAATTTTGCAATATTTTTATAATATTAAATAATATATTATAGTATATTATATTTGATAAGTAATTACTAATAATATATATAATATATTAATTATATAATATAATATATATATATATATATATATATTTATATAATATCATATATTATTAATTTTATGATATAATATATTATATATATTATATATATTATATTAATATATATATATTAATATATATTATAATATATATATAATATACTATATTAATTATAATATATATATATATTATAAGTATTATTAAATATAATAAGATATTAATTAACTTATAATATATATATATATATATATATATACTATTATAATTTATAATATTATATATATAAGAATAAGATATCAAGTTTTCCCCTTCTTTAATTTAATAACTTTGGTACAATCTGTTACTCAGTCTTTTCAATAATTTTATATATTTTTCTCATTACTATGCTTTATTTGTTCTTATATTTTCCCCAACATACAAGCTGTATCCTCTCTTTAATTTCTCGTTATCCATTCGTACTTTTATTCTAATTGATAAATGTATATAATAATAGATACAAGATATTAAGTAATCATATATATACTATATATATTCCTGGATGTCACCCTATGGTTAATTTCGTGATGCTAGATCTTAATGTTTATTTAATATATAGCGATTATATATATATAAGAAGCATGAATATATAATAACTATCTATTCTGATCACTCATAGTAGAGTACTAGTTAAGATTTGCTGGTATACATGTAATTGTTACAATACTCCTAATTCTATAGAAGGAGCAAATTAAGAATTATTCATTAAAAGTTATATGAGCCGAGTTAGTGTATGTCTACTCATAAGATCATTCTCTATATATATAATAACTACATATACAATTTAATTTTTACTCAATACAGTTTTATATTTTAAACAATCTATAATCTCGAAAATAATATGTTTATAATGAAATACACTTCGAATACATTTAATTAACTTTATCATAATTATTTTGACGCTTACAAAATAACACAAGAATATTTTATTGATTATATTTTACATTCACAATTTACAAGTATCTTTAATTGCATCTCTTTTTAAATGAAAAGTTTTCCCATAATATTTTGATAGGAAATAATTTTATTTTGAAACTTATATTTTCCTATAGAAAGTAGAATCAATGATAAATAATCTTGGTCAAAGTAATTATCTCGGAGAAATTATAATTAATATAAATGACTGATACATATATTTGGTAGTAATCGTATAAGTATAATTTAATTCTTTTAATTTAGTTCTCTTATATACTATATTTATGTTATCAAAAAAGATAGCTATATATTAAAATTGCATTCATTAAGTCGTAATGTAAGAGTTTGTGTCTGTTCGTTTTGTGCATATAAATTATAGATAACAAAATAATATAATCAATTTATATTAAATTTCATTTTTATAATCTTTTACTCATAAATATTTATTACCCGACATATTTTATTTAACTAGCTCAACTTAAAAATTAGTTCTTTTGTTTAAGAAATTCAGTTCCTATAAAGTTAGTGAAGGAATCGATCTTTCCTAACTTCAAAAACGTATCAGCTTCTTTATTTATATAACTAATTATATTCTAAACGACTTGTCATATTATATAGATTTTTATTCCTTTTATTATTCAAATATCATTTATTAATAATTAATATATATATATATTATAAATATTAATATTAATTATAGTAATATTATGGGAAAATATTTGCTATTAGTTTTTAATTTGATAGAGAAGATTCCAAACATAAATAAAATACAATATGCATTTATTATATAATATATATAATATAATATATATTAATATCTTAATATATATATATATATATATTTAGTATATCAATAAATATATTTATTAATTACTAGCGATTAAAATAATATTATATATATTATATATAATAATATACTATATATAATATATATATATATAAGTTAATATATATATATAATTATTATAATTAGATTTTATTAATTATAATATTATATATATTATTAATAATATTAACTATATTATAATTATAATATATATATATCTATATATATATATATATACTTATATATTAATTAATATTATATATAATTAATATATATATTAATAAGATTTATATATATATTAATAAATTATTAGATATAATATACTTATTAATATAATATAATATTAAATATATTATTAATATATATTAATATACTATATTGATTATTCTATATTATCATATAATATATATTTAGTATATATTAATATATATATATATAGACAATTGCCATGGTCAGTTTCAGATAGTTTATCTATTATTGCAATATAATAATATACATTTTTTATAACTATATAACATTATTTATAATTGTAGGATATTTATACAAACACTTTCTCTGTTAATTATATACGTAATATTTTAAATAATACACTTAAGAATTTATATATTATTTTATCAATAATATTAATATACCCGTTAATATTTACAAAAATAATACATAATTCAAATTGTTAAATTAAAAAGTACTATAATATACATAAATTATATAAAGTAATTATATAAAATAAATATATATATGAAAATAGCTTTAATATTATTTAATCAGTAGTATAACTTATGCATCATGCAGTATAAAACATAATCTATTTTATTATTATATTTAACTTGAAGTAGAAAATAATTTGCAACATAGATATCTGTAGAGTACTATGTAGGCAATAATCTTAAAAATATATATCTATTATAAATAGCTACTATAGAATTATATTAAGAAGTCAACGATATTGTAATTAATTCAAAGCGACTCTTAAACGTTTAGAGTCAAATATATAATTTAATTTTTACTTAAAATGTAATAATTATTATATAATCATATATAAATAGTCGATATAAGTAGATTAATTTTTTTTAAGATATAGCTAATAAAAATTAATATAAAATATTATATTATTAGTTTAATTAATTATAAATTAATGTATTATTAAATAATATTATCATATATATTATAATATGTAATATAATTTATTCAATGGCTAATTATTAATTATATATATGCAATAATTTATAATAATTAGTAGTTAAATTTAATTTATTAAAAATAAAAAAATATGACTGTAATACTTAGTAAGACATATCGTCAGGTACACAATCCTATTAAGTTTTAGCCTATTTGCCCTGAGTAAAATATAAATGTGAACATATTTATTTGAACTTACCTAGAGAATTATACAAAATTGATTCAATAAACCCGATCGCTAACTATTAAAAAAGTGAAATGCGAGTAGTAAAATTGAATGGCCGGCATCTTAAAGTTAGACTCGAACGAAAAATTGTATATATCATTATTATACTTATAATTAATAATATTATATTATATTTATTTATATATATTATTATTAATTCTATATATATAATAATTAATTATATATATTATGATATTTATACTATATATATAATTATTATTAATATATATATTATATTATAATATATTATATATAATTAATAATATATAATATATATATATATATATATATTATATATATATATATATATAATATTAATATATAATATAATATATATTATAATATATATATATATATATATTATTATATATATTATATATTATTATATATGATATATCATATTAAATATAATATATATATATATTAATTATAATATAAAAATAAATATATATAATATATATATATATATAGATTATATTATATAAATATATACTATATGAATTAATAATATTAATTAATATATATAATATAATTAATATATTATTATACTTTATTATTAAATATATATATATATATATTATATATTATATATATTATAACTTAAATATATTATATATATTATTACATATATATATTATATATTATATTAATTATATATATATATAATATATTACTATATATATTAATTATATATATATATACTATAATATATATATTATATATATATTATTAATTCTTATATGATACTGTTTTTTAATTTTTTTACTTCTAAATTCGATTCTGAAAACCTATCCAACTTAGTTATGGATGCAATATTGTTTGCAATGGTATCAAAGTTTAATTAATGCATAAAGCAGACTGAATATTAATATGTATATCGACTCCTTGTTGTAATGTATATTTAATATTAATAATATATAATTATTATATATTATAATATTATTATAATATATATTAATATATATATTATATATATATATATATATATATATTATATATTATTATATATACATTATATTCATAATTTTATTTTCAAATAATTAATAAAAGAATATATCCATTAATATATAACAAACTATATTAATACTATCATAAATAAATTAATTGGATTTAAATTTTTAAAAGGAGAAATAATTATTATTCTTCATTTAAATAATATTTTTCTCCGTATTTTTATTATTTGATATTATTATTAAATTCTTAATTTAATTTCTTACTTATTTAATTATTATTATTATTATTATTATATTATGATATAAGTTTTTAACAGCATATTTAATTTATTTATTATGATTTATATTCTATAACTCATTATTATCATTATTATTATTATTATTATTTATATTATTTATTATATTTATCTATTATTTATCATTAATTATTATTTATTATTATTTTTATAAATTTATATTATTATTTTTTTTATAATTATTGTTTATTATTAATTATTATTTAATTATTAATAATAATTATTATTATTATTTATTAATTAATTATATATTATTATTTATTATTATTATTATTATAATTATTATTTAATTATTATTTATTTATTACAGATTATATATTAATTATTAATCATTATTATTAGCGACGGGTTTTTAATGCTAACTAGGTCAAACGTATATACTTGTGGGAGGCCGGCCTCCTCTAAAAAAGAGGAGCAAAAGAATCGAGGAAACTCTGGAGAAATAAAAGTATATGTTTTTTTTAACCTAAATTTATATAATCTATGATAATTAATCTCTTATAAGTAAATAATCATATAATAAAGATAAATTATTACTTAACATATAATTTATACTTTTCTCACTTAAAAAACTTATTTATATTAGTTTTTAACAATAACTACATAATTGGATATGGATGAGAAAATTCGATTATGTTGACCTCCTCCAATAAAAGGCATATATATAATAAATTGATTTTAAAACACTGGATTGTCCATTGGCAATTTATAAAGAACCGTATATTTTTAATTTTGTCCATTTTGAGAATTTCTTCTACAAGTCACTCCTTCCATTTAGAAAACGTCATAAATGACTCTACCAAAATTGAAACACTCTCTAATTAAATATTATGAGTTTGCTCACAGTTGTAATAAAATATGTGACTCCTTATAATAAAATATAAAGAATAAAATTATTTTTGATTTTAGAAATACGAAAAATAAAATGATTTTTTTAATAATATTTAATTATGTACATTATATATAAATTAAAGTAAAAATAGAATAAAAATTGAAATTAAAATTTAAAAAATGATCAAAGTTAAAAACAAATTCCATTTTCGATCAATTTATATTTATATATTAATACACGTATATATATATATAACCTATTCGATAAATATAATAATTGTTATTAATGCATCAGCATGTATTAATTAGTTTCTTACTCATAAATAAAAATAAATTATATTATATAATAATAAATTATTGTCATTAGATAAAATTAATTATAACATAATAAGGTATTTAAATTAGCATATAACCATCCTATAATTAAAGATACATAAAATATCTCGTTTAAATAATATATTAGTAAAATAAAACTATACTCAAATAATATAGATGTAGAACTTTCAAAAATGTTTATAGGTATATTATGAGTTTGAAGATTTATTATATTTAACATTACAATAATATAAGTATATACGTAGTATTTACTATCATCAATTATTGGACATTATAGTTAACTTAAAAAAAATTTAAAATATTTGTATATTCTATTGTTTAGTAACTAATAAGTGAATTGTAAATTATTACATTAATTATAAATTAATTATAAACAAGAACAAAATATAAAAATATATCTCAAATAAAGCACTGAAATGATAATAATAAAATTATAAAATAAATTAATATATAGATAATATATAATTAAATTAAATTAATTAATATTAAATATGATACACTTATATATAATAATATTATATAATAATAATTTATAATATATAATAATTAATATAATAAATAAGATTAATAAATAAATATAAATCAAATGATATGGAAATGGAGTGTCTTACAGTTTATTATTAATACATTTATTATCTTATTTTAAAATCATGAGAAACATTTAATGAAAATTAATAAATAAGAAGAAATAAGTGAAAGATAATAATCGAAGAAATGGATAGAGAAAAGAGAGCAAGAGAATAAGTGAGAGAGAAGATTGTGCCACAAAGAAAAAGATTTAATACGGAGAGGACCAATAGAAAAAGAAATAGCCTATACAACGAAGAGAAAGACTTAAATTTTTTGTATTAAGGAAAGATTAGAAATAAAGTAAAAAAACCGATTAAAGTGTTGAAGAGTAAATGAAAAGATAGAAAGAAGAATGAATTAAAGTTTATATGGATAATTGAAGCTGCACAATGAAATGTGTAACATTATGTATTAATTAATAGACTATTATTATTTTTAGAGATGCTATCTATTTCCTATTTATTATTAACGACGTATTAATATGAGGTTGAATTAGTTTTGACAAAGAGTAGGATATTACCATAAAGATTTTCTACTCAGATCTGTAATCTATCTTGAATTATACTATAAAATGATTTTGATAATATCGAGAAAGCTATTTTTGTAATAAAGGATATCAATTATATATAATAAGATAATATAAAATTATTACTTATAATATTATTATTAAATATTAGTAACACGTAGTATTATATCATGAAAGAAACAACAAAATTTTAGTAAATAATACTAAATTGTACTATATATAGTATCCATCAAATATTCAGTATGTTTTCATTGAGTTTGGTCTAAACAACATTAGATCATAAACATAAATATTTGACTGCAATCTCATATTTTAATAAACTTAATATATAAGTGCACCTAAAATTATTGTTAAATATAATAAAAACATATAATAACACTAGTGTAACAATACTGATATTTATATATTGTAACTCAAATGAGTGCTATAAAGCTATGTTATTTAGATAATATATTAGTATATAATGAAATATATTAACGTATTTCATTTATATATGTAATAATTTAATATATAAGCATTAATATATTAGAATACGTTTATAATTTTTATATGTTGTATTTATTTTAGTATGTAGTATTGGTTGCCAGATTGATCCGTTCTGGTTTAGTATATTATTATTATGTTATAGTGATGAATTTTAAATATAATAGAGGGGAGAGAATGTCTAGGTTTTTTGTAAGTCAAATTATTTCATAACATTAAAAAAGTCTTGTTTAAATATGCTCCAACTACATCTCCACGTGAAGCAAGACGCAAGATTTCTATACCAACAATTTCATCGATCCCACAATCACACACAAACCTTCCCTCAACAGTTAGGCACATCCACACAACAAAATTCCTCTAGCTTCCCAAAAGAACACGAATTTGTCCTCGTGAAAGGAAGCCTAGTAAAGTTCTTTAAATTTGCCATGAGATAGCTGGTCAACTTAAAATTTATGATGCAAGATTCGAGAAAATAACTGGGATTCGGCAGGAAAAAAAACCGGAAATTACCGTGATTATTACATGATGAACAATATTAGCTTTATAAACTACGTGTGTCACTAACTCTTTTCGTCACAAGACTGACATGATCTAGAACTATTATATTAAATGGAATACACAACCAATCGTGCAGGGAAAGTGATTCAAGTATGTGGTTTTTGTTTCTGTATTCGAAATCACAGTGTCTGACGCCAAATTCAATGGGTCTAGGGCTACTTGCTGTTCTGTAGAAAATCAATGGAAGGTTTGATATTTCTTGTTCCGTAAAATGTTCGATAAGAAGATCGATTCTACTTGACGTCTACAAAATTTCCGTAATTGATTAGATCAGATCTATTGGAGACCTGTACAAATATTACGTTGGCCTATACACCTTTTTCCATAGAAACAGAAACTTTTATAATTAAAAATGTTTTTATCACCAGCTAGGAAAAATTAATCTTGTAATGAAATATTATAAATTAATTACCCACAGAAGAAAAGGAAAGAGGATTTGATCTTTTCTACACGTAGGCTGAGTTGCAGGTTGAGCAGCAGTATGGGTATTACACAAATAAACATTTGTCATCCACTGACAGTAATAATATCTTAAATTTAGTATAAATATCAATAGTCAATTAGCCATCTATATATATTGAATTCATATATATAAGATAAGTAAAAGTAATTCCATCAGTTAAATTAGGTAAGTTATTATGTTGAAATTTATTATGATATAGAAATTGGATTTTTGACATACAATCAGATATCGTTTATGTTTTGTAATAGTATTATATATTGCTATAACTCAGATTATAAGCAATATATACATCAATTTTAAGTTAATATTATAGTAGGACTATTATATATAGGAATAAGGTATAATATATATATGGATGAGTTATTGTATAGTTAGTATTAATATATATATTATATATATAGTAATATATATATTTATAATTTATATATTTAAGATAGTTTGTAAAGAATATGGCTGGTTCTTTAATAATAATTATTATTAACTATATATATATATATATATAGATATATATATAGTTATTAAAGTATAATTATAATATTGGTACATGTATTTATCTTATATAATATAATAGTTTTATAAAGTTTAGTTCTTATTAATATATTAGTTGGTGTGTATAATAATCAATACTATCTTAGATATAGTTTTTTTGGTATGTTGTTTTTTATTTTTATATAATTTTAATGACCTTTTTTAATGTAAATGTGCTTTGGAAATGGGTGTATGCAATAGTCATGTTTTGGTTCCAATCTAGAGCCGTATTCTTAGGAACAAATAATACTTTAGATGTATAGTGCTATATGTGGATTTGCATGTAGGTAATTATTGATTATTTAGACTTTGTTAGTATATATTTATCTAGTATAATATTAATATAGTTAGATTTATTGAACTAATAAAAGTATTTATATACCTCATAGGTATATAGTGCCTTTTTGCTGATTATTTATTGCATGAGAAGTATTCATTATAATTAGTTTAGTTATTGGTGATTATATGGTTTATATGAATTATAGGCTACCCTTATATATTATAATTTTTAATTATGTAAACTAATAGTAGAAACAGTCTTGATAGGATATATACGCTCTACATATAGTGGTATACATTTATTTAATCTATATATATATATATATATAGTTCTTTTTATTTTCTTATAATTAATATATTATTATATATAATATTATATAATAATATATTGATTATCTATATATATATAAATATATAATATAATTATAGTATATTAAACTGATAATGAAAGTAAATTATAATTAATTGATCAAAAATACAAAACTTATTATAACCTATATATTATAGCTTTGTGATATTTTTATTTAGTATAATTATTATAATAAATTATTATATCAATTTTAAATTAATCTAATGATATATTATATAATAAATTAATAACCTTGGAATGGCTTGTATTAATATTCCATAAAGGCGGGGATAGAATCATTTATAAATATTCATATTTTTTACTTTAATATATAATAATATCTAAATAGTCAACAATTAATATTATTATCATTAATTATATAATTATAATTCAAAGGTCTTATCAGTGAAGATAGGCCTACGGCTTTCTCAACATTTCTTATCGTGGCGATGCCTGTGAGGCACTGAAATGTTTTTTTGTTCTTGATGAACTTTTCTGGAATATTAAATTTGTTGCCTAACACTTGGCTGCAATTTTTGTTTTTTTTCAATTTTGTTCCATTCTTGAAACAACAGATCCACAAACGAACTTTTTTTTAGCAATTTCCTTCGAGAGGTCGATTTGCATCTTTGTAGATAAACGAATGTCTAGATGAAATACTGGCTCCTTCCCGAAAGGAAAACATTTGTCAACTCTCTCTTATATAAGTTAAATTGAAATTTTTTTTGTTGTTTTTATTATGAAAATGGAGTATACCTTAGACTTAATTTGAGTTCTGTTTCTTACGGGTGTTTGGAAGTGTATTATGAATATTCGAGCTGAGTGTAAGGAACTTAATTTTTATGGTTATCTTATTATAACTTGCCTCCTGAGTTTCAGAGTTTGGTTCGTATCAATCCTCAGCACTTATCGCATTCCAAACACTCACGTCGATGGAGAACCTTAAGCTTTGGGAAAGGTACAGTGCATTTAATTTATTTATTTATTTATTTATTTATCTATTTATTTATTTATTTAGTTTTTTTATTTTTTTTATTTTTTATTTTAACTCCGTAATGTATTAATCAAGTGTTCAGTTTTACGCCGCGCAATAAAAAATGCCATTCCGGGTAAAGTAAGTAATGATTACTTTCTGCAGCAAGAATTGTCACCCTAGTAGAAATTTTGAACTTAAAGATTTTTTTTGTCTGATACTTGGCTAGTAATTTAACGTCTAGTACAGGGCAGCGCGTGCTTCTTGAACTTTCTGAGGACTAGAGATCTTAATAAAGGCATGTTGGATTTGTGCAAGGGGGTAGCTGCCAAGATTGAACGATTAGAAAGAAAGCCAGTACCATTAAAATGCTTTCAGGGTAAGCAAGAATTACACCAGACTGTAATTGTAATTCAGCGACAGTCAATTTCTGAATAAATGCTTCAATGGAACTAAATTCCATGGATTTACCAAAAGAAAGAACTCGAAAGAAATCCATGATGATAATTGATCACAAAACTAGGTGCCATAAAAACAGGACTCTCAAAGACTGGAAACATGTTATCTAGTCTAACGAGTTTTGTTTCTGCCTACGTTCTAAACTTTCCAAGAAGACTATGTGCAAGGAACCACTCAAGCTGGTGTTCAAAGTAATTGTCTGGTGTTGTTTTACTTACAAGCACCTGGGTCTTTATATTGAGGTTACTACTCACTTGAACCAGACTGTCTATTTTTTTTTTAGGGGGAGGGGGCCACTGATCTATTATCTTTTGTGTAACAAATTCAGAATGAACAAGATATAGATACTTCAAATCAGGTGCACAGGGTTAAAATTAAATTTAACTGTCACTACGAACATTGGGAGGCCATCTCGGACATAGATAAGTCAGTAAAGTCCAAAAATTAGAATCTGATAAGAGAATGTATATTTTACTAGTTGGAAAAAGATTAAAAATTGGTAGGCGTTACTGGCTAGAAAATATGCTAAACTACTTCAGCAAACTGGTGGAATTTGTGCTAAACAGAGCAAAACAGGAACTGTCATCCGGTTAAAGGAAGTTGTAAATCTTCATTGGGTAGGACATATCAAGAGTAAAGTTTTACATTTATCAATCACTTGGAAACAAATATCTTTTCTAGTGTTCTCTCTCTCTCTCTCTCTCTCTCTCTCTCGTCTTCGGTCTTCTCTTCCTCTCGTCTCTTCTCTCTTCTCTCTCTCTCTCTCTTCTCTCTCCTCTTGCTTTCTCTCTCTCTTCTCTCGGGTTGGAAGACTATTCGGAACCCTTAGCTCTCGTCTCGTCTCTCCCTCTCTCGTCTCTCTCTCGTCTCTATCTATCTATCTTTTTATCTTATAAAATTCATTCTAAATCTATCTATCTATCTATCTATCTTTATCTAATGTCTAATATCTATCTATGCTATCTATCTATA
The DNA here is from genome assembly GCA_015478945.1 of Trachelipus rathkii. NCBI lineage: Eukaryota > Metazoa > Arthropoda > Malacostraca > Isopoda > Trachelipodidae > Trachelipus > Trachelipus rathkii. Next base: position 60,645 of record JABUQX010023851.1, on the reverse strand, counting down.
CTTATGCTAATATCTATCTATGCTATCTATCTATCTATCTATCTATCGTATATATCTATGCTATCTATTTAATGTAATTTGCTATGTATTAGTATGTATTGTAATGTATGTATGTATGATGTAATAATATTGTATGTGTGTGTATGTATGTAATGTATGTATGTTTTTATGTATGTGTGTAATAGTATGTATGTATGGTTATGGTTTGGTATGGGTGAATGCTTATTTATGTATGTAAATGTATGTTATATGCAATGGTTTATGTATGTATGTATGTTATGTAAACTTTTTATGCTATTGTAATGTATGTATGGTATGTATGTATGTAATGTATGTTAATGTATGTATGTATGTATGTTATGTCTAGTAAGAAATACTTTAAATTGAATAAAGTTTAACGAAGGCAAGCCATGAATCGAAGACCCAACTACAAACCACAGTTCTCAGATGAGCAGAGCAAACAAACAATAATAAAAATAATTAAACATTTCACAGGTGCTGGAACGAAGGGGGCGGGTATTCCAACATACCAATTGGGAATGGTCAATCTCCACACAAAATTAGCGTGAATAATTGAATTCCTTGTGTAGAAAGAGCGTTGTGAAAGTAATGGAATGCGAGGAGGAGTTATTTTCCCTCGAACACCCACTCTCGTTGAAGTGTCTACAAAAGAGAAAGATAATAATCAACCCCACGTCGCAATGGTAAAGTATCAATGGAGTTAGAAAGCAACGAAAGGTCGAGCAGTTTTTTAGCTCGGGACTCGAACCCTGTCCAAATGTCAGTAGAGCAAAAGAGTCGCAGGGCAAGGAACTAGGGCAAAGATTAAGTAAGAAGCATCCAAGCAGTAATTTAAGTTTTAATGCGATTGCCATATCTAGGTCGATATCTGAATTAGGATTATAGCTGAATAAGATTAGCTCCAGTGTCTGCAGAAATTCCTATACCAAGAGCAGTAACTCAGTAAGGTACATGTAAACAGTATGTCACTTGACGATATGAAGCGATGCGTAAGAAAATAAACTAGGAATCTAACATTAGTTGATTGGCTCTTAATTATTAATAAGCGGAGTTTGAGCAATGGATGATGTTGTCTTCATTTGTTTTTCATTGTTGATAGTGTATTGGGTTATGAATAAATTAGACTGTAGGGGGCAGGGGATGTCTTAGAATTACTGTGAGAATGGAGAACGACCCAAGTGCCCTTACGCCTATTTATATGCGACATGAAGGGTTTCTTGTGTCGCTGGCTGCAATAATACTGACAAGCAGTTTAAGAAGACATTGCTCTAATTAGACTGATTGCCATGGTGTGTAAAAAGGAGGGTTTTGACAAAGTTAAATCATTAGATAAGATGTTAAAGATCATAGATTGATGAGTGAGGACAGGCCGCCCAAACGATATCTGTTGATATTAAGCATAGCTCCTCGGAATGTCATGGATTGGCTGAAATATTTAAGCAAATAAATAATTACTATATTTGGTTATAAATAGTAATCCGATAATATAATCACTGTAGTAGATATGGTGTCGTTATTAAGCAGCAGTAAAGTGCTTGAGCAATTTCAATCTTTTGTGGGATTGTGAACCAGGACTAGTAAGTCTTGAGTTACGACTTAGTCCTTACGAGTGATTGTTATTTTTTTTACCTTTATATAAGGCTTTAAGGGTAATAACATATATTTTTACGGTCGTTCGAGAGAGGTTACAGCTATGGTTTACTTTTTTCCACATTCAGATATGACAATTCTTAGCAATAACTAGTTAAGTCCGTTGAGAATTGATAATCAATGAGATAATGAAACATATTAGAGAATTGTGTGGTGTAAAGAAAGGGGCAAGTAAAAGAATAATAATGTAATACAATTGAGATGGATTTGTCATGTGGAAAAGATGTATGATAGTCGGTTGTTTAAGCGGCTGTATAGGGTGAGTGTGCTGGAATTGATCCGCTGGGAATCCGAAAAAAATGGACTTGCAGTCAAGCTAAAGTGCTAATCTCCTGGAGGGAAAATGTGAGTTTCGAAGAGACGAGTAAGAATGTTTCATTAATAAGAATGAATCGGATTTTGTGAGTGTGTAAAAATTGGCCGCATAAGCCTGATGAAAAATTTATTCCATTGTGAGTATAGGTGAGGAGTGGTTACCATGTGGATACAGAGATGTTTGTGGAATAGAAAACCAGTGTTGTACAAAAAAGATGGGCAATGTCATTCATGGGGAATAAGTGAAATGTGTCCCACAGTGTTGTAGTGCTGGAACATGTTCCTCTATTATGCCTAATATAAATACTATTAGACCAAGCTTAAAATGTAAGTTTCTAAGTCTTACAGATGATACCCAAGGTGGCTACTTCAGTAGGGATAATGAAGAATGTATAAATATTCAAAATGATCTGAATAAACTTTTGGGTGGCAGATAACAGTGTCCCAGAATGAATAATCGTTTCATCTTCGTATCGAGTGTTCTCTCAAAACTAAAGAAGATTTAACTACGATGAAATGGGAATTGGTCAATATGGAGTAGATGCAAAAAAAAATTTTGTGTCTATTATAGCCAGCAATTTGAAAGTAGCTAATCAGTTGTATTTGGAGCAAAAAAACAAAATGACTGCATTTAAATAATCTTAATCGATGTTACAAAAGCAAGGAATTATTAAGAAAACTATCAATAGCCAGTTAGCCAGTATTAAGTATTTGCACTAAGTTTGATCATTATATTTAAAGACTTAGAGAATGCTGAAAAGAGCGCAATGTTGAGACACAAGCTGACTTTCGGTTTGAGGAAAGAAGCTATGAGAAGGCTGAAGGAGATTAGAATATTTTCGTAGACAAGGCAAGTCTCAGAGGTATATGAGACAAATTCTTCAAACATTTACATCCTTATGTTATAATTAAAAGACCAATAAATTCTTCTTAGTTAGTAGCACGGACGGGAGACCAGGCATAGTAAGAAAATTAAAAAAAAGTCAGACATCTTGATGTAAGAAATCATTCATTCAGCAACAGGAAATTGTTAAAATTTTGAATTGTTTGCCAGGAGGTCCGTTGGTATGGACTCGAGTCAACATCTTTAAAAAGATTGAATAGGGTATCTGGACATGTTGGTTATATAGTTATATTTAAGTAAATCCAAAATTAGCGTTTTAGATAATCACATGATAGATTATTGAAGTTTATAACATGCATGTTTACTATAAAGTTATTAAAGCTTGTAGTCTGGTTGGCGTGTACTTTTCACTATATTTTTTTTCTTTTAGTTCTAAGACTTTGGTTTACTATGAAACCTTATGGACAACCCTAGAGTTATTGTGTGATTCTCTATGAGCATGTTTTATAACTTATTGTGTACTATGCACATCGCTTTGGACAAGCCACTTAGGATGCCTGTGACATTTGCATGAAACATGTTGTTTGGTGATTCGATTCTGTCTGGTTTGAGACTGGGACGTCTGATAGCCATTGTGCTTCTCTTTACTACATCACTTTTTAATTTCTAACATGTTTCTACTGTTGACGAGATGCCATGTCTGTTGCATTCCCGTCGAAAGCTCCTAAAGTTGGGAACGGGAAATTTTCCTGTACTGTAAAGTTCTCACTAAAAAGTTCATTACAGGACCGGTAAGCTGTTGCTTTAATTTCTTACGCACTTGCGTCATATTCTCTCTACTACTTGTCGACTTCCGGTGCATGCTGCACTTTACCCCAGTCCTATTGGAGGAAGCAGCTTTATGTATGGACGACTATATAATAGTAATTCAAATTTAGGTTGTCAGTTCTATTTTGAATATACTCAAATCGAAAATGTGCTGCGAAAGGGAAAGTTTGCGGCAGTATACCAACGTTTGCAAGAGCGAAGTATATTCAATCTATATTTAATGATAATTTTATAAATGCCAGTTTTTGGCGGGCATTTATAAAGGCAAATTGCGCTGGACAAAATGTCCCTTTTATAAATCGCCTGCCACAACATTGGGCATTTGCCCAGCGTACATCACTAATATACTATACTATTGTCAATTATATCAGTATCATAAGCTACTATACCAGTATCATATACTATATAGTATGAATGAAATATATATATATACTACTACTATATATATATAATTATATATATCACGTATTATATTATATATTATTATATACATATAATATAATAATAATATATACTGAGAGATGATACTGATTTCTGTAATTTTTTTTAATGTATTTTCATTTCAAATAAAAATTACTCAAATTCAGTTTCAATTTACAATACTAAAAGTCAAAAGAGCCAAGATATAATACTAAAATCATATACTTATAATACTATAGATATATAATAACGCCTTATATAACAATATCCTAATACTTAGTATATATATATTTATATATATTAATATTATATTATATATAATATATAATAACTATATATAACTATAATACATCTATATATCTATATAATAAATAATATATGAATAATTAATTAACAATCTGATCCTTTAGAAAATCATTACAAAAATTATAATAAAAAGCTTAAATCCTTGTCAAGTTATACACAAAGTTTTATAAATAAATTTAAGCAATTTAAAAAACCTAAATAAAAAACTAATTTAAAATTATAACAACAAATATAGTTTTACATAATTTTAGGAAAGCACTCTACTTAAATATACGTAATATTATTAAAGAAGCAAAACACATAAATAAGTCAGTAGGCTTAATGAGGATCAGGCGGTTTATGTTTATAAACTCCGCGTCTGAAGTATTCCACCAATATAAAATCACTCTTACCTAACTTTCCAAGCGCTGCTAAAAAATTATCTTTAATATTCGAAAACCTCGGACCTTTCCCATATTCAATCCTCACCTTCCCATTTTGTTATGGTGAAAACAGCAAAATCATTAATTGATGATTATAATATATTGACAACTCTCGACATAAGTTATTCTGCCACATCATATGAATCTGTGATTTTTTTCTTTAAATTCATCGTTTCTGTAAGAAACTTTTTCTACTTAATAATAGTGCTGGCCACTACTCTAACAGTCTGTATTCGATGAAACGCAAGTGTTCTTGTTAATATTGAAATCTTTTGAATTATATCTTATTAGATAATATTAACATCTTCAACAAGACTTATGAGCCTCATATTGTTCTTTTAAATAATTTAATTTGAATCATCATAGTTATTTTGAAGCTACAACAAACCAATAATTACAATTCATCCTACTTCACTCTTTAGTACACATTTCTTGAAAGACTTCATAAGAAAAAAGTCATCGTTTCTTATCAGCAAAACGTCCATCAAACTAAGCGACAAACTTAAATCAGTTTACTTTATCAGAAAGCTTTATAATGATGGGACAAGATCAATATGTTTTAAATATTATGACCCGATCACAATTCTAGATCTACGAGACTTAGGCAAAACTTTTCTCCACAACGACTTACAAAACATTATCTTAAAACACCTTCGTGATTAGCGAACACTAATCCAACAAACAGTCATTGCTAGCATAAAATCTTTATTGTCATTTCAATGCATAAACTCTATTAAAATCTGTTAGCTACTCCCAATAGACACTTAGCCTTTTTTTATGCAAATAAAACATCGAATTCTTCCTCACTAAAAACTACACTATATTTGGTCCAAATTTCTACTTCTATACCAAATCCACATTGTTTTCAGATACAAACACTTATATTTACAGGAAGTTCGATCAGTATTTTCTAAATCCTCATCATACATAAATTTGAATTGAGCTCGCATAGTGTGTAAATCATTCTTTTCTGTTAACAAAAAAAAAAAATTGTTTCAGTAGGCAATATACAATATATTCGGTGCATTTTATTATCATATAGTCTATATATATTTATTTATAATTATATAGTAAAGATTCGTACAATTAATTAAATATTATATTATCAACAATAAAAACTTATATATATATATATAAATACCTAAATATATTGTCACTATAATTTCTATTTTTTTTTATCGAGCCTCCCTACAAGCCCATACAGATGGAGGTAGGGGGCGCAACATCCAACCAAATAGTATAGTTAAGTAGAAGAGCATAACGTTAAGTCGAAAGGAATCAAACATTAAAATGCGACCGTCGCACTTACATTCATCAACCTCTCCATACCCTTAAAATGCAAGAATTATTCTATCAAAGCAACAAAATCCCACCTCAATAATAGATTTGATCTACTGCGCTAGTACCCCGCAACTGTTGCAATCATACCTTCAGCTTGTCTAGCGGGTTCAATCCGACCTGATGTAGCTTTATTGGCGGCAACAACACATGCCACATACCGATACACTAAAACTCAAACGTTCCCAATCACTCGATTATCGCTTGCCACATATCTGCCTCTTGCGTGAACCAAATACTTGCATCTAACTATTCAACATAACTTATGACTTCGATCCACTTTTTTCTGGTTCCCAGCATGTCATTTCCAACACCCCCACCCTCTATAAAACTATAACTCAATCGATAACATATCATCTTCCAATATGACCAAACCCATACTAATACCAGGGTTAGTGGAGTCGGAGAGTCATCGATATGTTTTTCGAGAAGCATTCAGACAGTCGATCGCAATTCAAGATTTTTGAACAAAACATTCGTTCGGAAAGTCGAAGTCTTACTCCTTGTAATTTTGAAAGAGGCCAGGTTACGGAATAGTCGGAGTTTGTTAAAACCTTTATTCAAGAGTCTCTACGTTAACTTAAGTCCAAAAGCTGAGTCGGTTTCGTAAATATTTGGCTTATATATATTCAAACACAATTTGGAGAATGAACGCATCTCCACTCTCTTCAAAAACTACCCGACCTCCGACTCTCCACAACCCGGGTTATACATTAAAGATGTTTTCGGTCATTTGAGTGAAAGATGAATTTAGCTCGAATTGGTTATTCCGATATCTTAATCCATAAGAAGGTTGGGTGTTTGCGGACAATGACCCTGTGGGAGACAAAGAAAAATTGGATCGAAACAGTCAATAAATAATGTCTGATAGTAGAGATGCAAGTTTGGGTAAACAAAGAAATATTACACTATATTGGACTGATAACGTTGTTGTTAGGGATGGTCTTGGCCATGACCCAGGATAACCCCACACTGAAGCGAGTATGCACCACTATCGGGTCGTCTATATGCGTAATGAAACTCTTAAGTGGATTTGCCTTGATAAATCTCTGCATTAAGGAATAATGACGAGTGTTGATAAAGAGGAGTGGGGTTCTCTTTCTCATCAACTCTAGTTTCCTATATTCTACTTAACTATTATGCTTTCCGTGATGAGGTTGCTAACTAATCCCCTCTCAATCATTGGTTAGTACTGCGAAGGCCTCGAATCAACCTTAGCTCTATATAATTCATCAAATCTATATAATACTATAATATCACAAATATTATATATAGCATATATATTTACCTATTATTGATATATATATATATATATTATATATATTAATTATATATATAAATTTTATAATCATTAACTATATTGACATACATAATTAACTATATTATTACTTACACTAATTAAATAACATGAACCTAATAAATCTATCTTCTCTCTTCAATTATAGCAGCTAATTATCAGATTAACTTTTAAAAGAAAAGAATGGCAGTAAATTCAATATTGTAAATGAGATTTAGAAAAATTACTGATCCCCAAATCCTGTAAAATAATGTTGATCTTGAAACCAAACGATTTGGTATATTAGAATCAGAATATCTGACAAATATCAATGCTGATATACGGAAAGGAAGGAATCGATCGTTTATACTATGACAAACAAAATCATACATTCGAGACACAGTATTAAATAAGTTATCATTGATATGACATATAAGATTATGTCATTTTACAATTGAAATGTTTATAGTGTTCACTATCAGAATGTTTATAAACTATGTTTTTAACTTCTGGAAGAAAAAAGTTCCAGCCTCTAACTACGATATTTGATGGGTCATAATAATAATACCATGCATGATATTTGCGTCCCAAATCTCATTACTGAAACTCTCTACTGAAACAACTTCAAACTGATGTAAGTTATGATATCCACGCTTATGATGACGATTTGCTGATACTATTTTCTAATCTTCAAAAAACTGTTATCTAAAAGAAGTAATAATATAAATTAAACTACAACTGCAAAATTATTTAAATAGAAACAACATATAGGCCTACATAATCCCTTAGAAATGTTAAAATTTCTATTTTCTAGCAAAAATAGTTGCATTTCAATATTAAAAGAAAACATTGATTCTGCTTACAAACAAGCGATTGAATGCCACAATCAGATCACGCTCTAGAAAAATGTTTTGCTTACAGAAAACATGATTTCAAAAAAAAAAATCCAGATTCATATGCAAGAAAAAACTTAGCAAGAGGAATAACTATAATTCATATACATGATTTGCTTTCTCTACTACAAAATGAGAAAGTTAATGTATGAAAGTCATGCTTTCGATTAAGAAATTTAATAGCGCCTTGAATTAGAAGAGTGATTTTAACATGGTTGAAATTCAGGACGCAGATAATTATAACTACCCTTCTCGACTTCACTACTGACCTTTTTATATGTTTAGCTTTCACTAATATTTACCGTAACTTTAGTGAATCCTTTCTAAAATTTTAAAATCTTTATTTTTGCTGTAACTTAAACTTTTTTAATTAGGTTTTATGATTAAAAATTATTTAAAACTTTGTTATTATTGCAATTTTAACTTCTTATATTTTTATATAATTATTCAATTCTTAAATTATTTTATATATATATATATTAATATATATATATATATATTAATATATATATATAATATATATATATATATATATATATATAGATATATATATAATATATATATATATATAGTAAATAAATATATATATAAGAGATACATACTATCCAACTTGCCTCCTCTTATTTTATGATTACAAGATTATTTAAAATTGTTTTTTTTGAAAAATTGATCATAATTCCTATATAATATATATATATAATCCCGTATATATATTAGATATTTATATCATAATATCTAATTATATTAATAATAAATATTATCCAATATATATTATAATAATATAATATTAACCGATATTATAATATATAATCATATAATATATATATATATATATATAATATATATTATTATATATATATATATATATATAATATATATAATTACTGATGTAGTTAGAACCAAAATTCGAACATACATGCATTTATAAAATGGGCATTTGTCCAGGCATTTTGCCCATTTCATAAATGCTCCGCACACAAACAACTGTCACTCGTATTTATCAGATAATTAACTTCATTAAAAAGCATGAATCTACTTGTCGACAGCATTGTCGAAAAAAAAAAAAGTACACATGTTCACAAAATATTAGATTATTAGCTCATTTATTTACGCACTTTGTTATTTCATATGCTTATCTACATAGTGAACTTTTAATTATATCTTACAATCATCACCCCCCTTATACACTCATCCCCTAAGTAGGTAGGTTTACAACAACAAGTCCAGCAATGCACCCAGGAAGTCAGAAAAAGTTAGTCTAGAAGGAATTATGACGCAAGTCGAAAATTAAGCACAGCCTTACGTCCTTCATATACATTCTAGTGGAAAAACTAGTTATCATCAGAAAATCCCACCTTAGAGCTTCACGATCGCAACAGACAATGGCATCCTTCTAAACATTAGAAAAACGATTAAATCAAAAAAGACAGTAAAGAAGCCACAAATGGCCTATCAAGACTTCCCAGTCAAACCAACTAGAATCAATCACCAAACAAACTGTTCCAAATTCGCAATCCACACAAAACGCATCCATAGGACACTTCAATAACTTAGAGTCATAGTATACACAAAGTCTAAAACCAGATGGCTCATGCAAATCCCTACATAAAAAACATTCCCCTTAGCTTGTCAATAACTTCCTAGTATACACAAAGTCATAAACTAAAGAAAAAAAACATAGCTAAAGTACACGCCAAAACCACACTACAAGCTTCAATAACTTTATAATTAACCACTGCAGTGTTTAACACTCATAATAAACTACTTTAACTACAAAACGCTAATTTTGCTTATACTTAAAATAAACTAGATGACCACACAAACCATCCAGTAATACCTATTCAATCCTTCACTTAAATGTGCACTCAGATCTATACTTAAACAACCTCCTGTGAAACAATTCTAAAATTAACAAACCTGTTGCTGAAATAGAACATGCTCCTTTCTTACATCAAAAATAGGCTGCTTCTTTTTAACTTTTTACATTATGCCCCACTCGGTCTCCCAGTCATCCCGCAACATAAGAAATCTTATTGTCTCTATTATAAAAAGATGTCAAATTTGAAACCGTATGCTGCAATATCACCTCTAAGAAATTTCTCTTCTACAGAAAATATTCCTCAACTCCTTCAGCCTCTCCTCATAGCTACTACCCTCAACCAAAATCACTTGCGTCTCTACATTCCTTCTCTCATTACATTTCTAAGTCTTTAAATTATAGGAAACCAAACTTGTCAAACAATACTCTATACTGGCATAACAACTTATGCTATTATAACAGTTTCTTAATAAACCTCTCCCTTGACTCTTGTAAAACATACATATCGAATATTATTTCATGCCCAGCAATCTTATTAGCTTTATTCCTGCTCCAAACACTAATTAGCTACTTTCAAATTTCTGCTTATAATCACAACCTAAACATCATTTTTTTGATCCAACACCACCTCAAACCAATTTTCCATTCAAACATCGTAGTTTAAATCTTTTATTGATAATTAGCACATGAATAATTCATTTGCACTTATAGCTGCCACCCAATAAAAGATTTATCAGATCATTTTGAATATTATTACCATCCTTCACTATTCCTTATGAAGTAGCCCACCTTTGTATCATCTGGCAAACCTTTAGAAACCTTACATTTAAGCCATTCTAAATCATTTACATAGGCATATGGAGAACAACTATTCATATCCCACACTGAAAACCCTGTGAACACCACTTCTTCACATTTCTCTCATGGACATTTCCATTTTAGTCTACACACTGTTTTCTATTCCACACACCACTCTGTAATCCCAACCATACACTCCACCATATTACCACAATGCAATAACTTTTTCATCAGGCTTATGCGGGGCCATTTTACCCCTCACAAAACTCCGGAATTCATTCTTATTATGAACCATTCTTCTTCCTTGATCCAAAACTCACGTTTCTCTCCATCCAGGCATTCCCTACGACCAATCCCACTTTTTCACTCGGTCTCCCAAGCTCAAATTACCCAGCACACTCACCTACCATATACAGAACGCTACTAACCAACCGACTATCATACATTCTTTCCACAATCCATCTCAATGTAATTACATTATATTCGTTTTACTACCGCCTTCTTTACTACCAACAACAACTCTCTAATTATATGTTCACTTTCTCATTTTCATCAATTTCTCTACCGGACTAACACTTTCCTAAGACTTTCCATCTGAACACATTTACTTAAGATCTATGCCTCCTATTCCACTCCCGATTTTTAAATACATATACTTAAAAACATTAAACACATACCCTCAGTAAGCACCCTAGCGTACTCAGAGACTATATCCCTGTTCTTAATCCACAAAAAGAATAATTGCTCCAGCCACCTTCCTGCTTTTCACAACTTTTCTACTATACAGTCTGCATCATCCGTTTCCTTTCATTTCAAACTATATACTATTTGTATAAATTCAGACACTTGTTCCTGCCACCCCCACCATCTAACATAACTTCACACCACGAACTTTCCTCATCACAACCATAACCTTACTCTTAATCTACTTACTTTCAATACCCCTCCTTTAACACACCACTGTGCCAAATCTCTATACCAATTCTCTTAAACTCTCAAATTTGCCACACAAAACCACATCATTTCCGCATATAATAGGTAGGCACCTTCCACCTCTTCCATTCTCCATCATTCTAAGACCATCCCTCCACCCCTACCTCTAATTCTTCATAAGCACCCAATCCACATACAAATTGAAAAAAAATGAGTACCCCACAACACATCCTGCCTCACTCCGCTATTAAATTAAACCAATCACTTTAGATCCACTTATTCTTACACACTTCCCTAACGTCATACATACTTTTATTCCATCAGGAGTCCTACAACAGAATCATATTCAGAGCACCTGCCGCAACTATTTCATATTAATCCTTCATAGCACTGTTGCAAATCATTAAAACCTAAATCCTCTATTCTTTCTTCCATTCTCCATCATGTTAACATGTAAATATTTGATACACACATCCCGCTCTACCACTTCTAAATGCACCTTGTTCTCACCAATTCAGCCTTCACCACTCGACTCCACGCTTGTCGACCAAAATACAATTTATATCTTCTCACAACACTCAAATAAGCTACATTCCCCCTTTTATTATTCTACAATTACCAGTTATCCTTCTTACCCTTATATTTGGGTACCAGTCCCTCGGAACTATACCCCCACAAACGCTTTTTACGCAATTCCAAATCCATTGGAGCATCATTTACAGGACACTCAGCATTCTTTAACATATCCGTTTGATTCAACTCCATTTTAGATAATTTCACCATTCTTCAACTTTCTCACTCTACCATATTACCTCTCCCTTACTAATGACTCATCCTGAAAAATACTTATACTCCTCCATGATGCACATTAAACCAACAACACCTATATTCAACTAATCATCTCTCATTTAGTCGCCATAAATTCTATGACTAAAGAGTTTCTTACTTAAGTGACATCCCTCCACACCTCCTCACATTCATTTTTAAATTCTATAACTATCGAAAGTTTCATCACACTATTCAATATTATCCTAAGCAGATTCCCCCTTATCCTTTTACTATTTACTATTTATATAATAATTATTATGATATATCAATAAGATATAATATATTTAAATATATACATTACTTATATATTCTACCTATTATTATTATATACACCTATATATATAACGGTACCCTATATACTAATAATGTCATCTGCTATCATTTTACATATATCATACAAACAGTATATATATATAAATACAGTTATATATATATAATATATATATATATATATATATATATATATAATATATATATGTGTATTGTAATGTATAGTATATATATTTATATAAATGTATAAAAATAATATATAGTATATATAATACCTTAATATATAAGATTAGCCTAATATACTCAATAACGTAAATAATTTAGTTACTACATCATTCTATAAAATAATTACTATAATATTAATTACAGTATACTCTAAAACAAATTTCACCAATCTAGGTTATAAAAACCTTATCATTAATTTTATAGTAGTAATTAAATGAAATAGTATATTATTTAATAATATATATATAATAATACTTATAGAATAAATATTTATATTATATATAATTATATACTTATATCATAAAATGCCTCTCAAAAGCCCCAAAAATTGTACAATCCAACTATCGTCTCAGATAAATGCCCAGGCATTTGCCCAATTCTAATGCTAGCTCCGGCATATTACCCATCGCACATATGGCTATCTAATCATTATCTAATACTTAAATAATATAACTAATATATATAATGAATATATTAAATATAATATATTAATAATTATAGACATAAATATAGCTCTTCTCTAATTTATCATTGTATTACTAAAATTACAAATATTCTATAATTATGAAAATATAGATAGCTTTACTTATTAATATAGTATCATGTGTGAATTGATAATGTCCCGCGAGTTTTTCTAGTCAAAAACTTTTAGGCTAAGACTTTACAATTTATGTTTTCAAATTTTTCCGATCTCATGGAAAAATTACAAGAATGTAAAAAAATATATGAAATCAATTTCGAACTCATAATAGGTCATATTCAATGTTTCTTTTAATGTTCCTTTTAAAAGAAATATATAGTGATTACTTTAACATATCTTCCCTTAAACATCAAGTACACGTTCTCTCACTCCCCCATCTCATAATCTTGATTATCCCTCTAACGCGTCTGATTAAATACCCCTGTCAGATCTCATATAATACATTAATATCATAATATAATTATATATATATATATAATACTATAATAATAATATTTAATAATATATTATATCAACACTGTATATTTTCTCCAAATATTTTACGTAATATAATATATATATAGAAGATAGAGAGAGACGAGATAGAGATAGACATCCATAGGCGCAAAGCAGCGATAACAAAAGTATTTTGTACGGATTATTTACTTAATATAACTCTACTCCTACATTTTAATAATAATTTTTTTTAAGGCATATATTCCAGAAAAGTAGCACAGGAGACATGTTATACTCAAAAAGTATGACACTTACAGCTAGAAAACCAAATACATATTTGAATCAGTATAAATGATCTTAATTACCGAATGTAAAAAACAAAGAAAAAATGTAATAATATTATTAAAAAAAAATCGAAAAAGTACCACTTACAGAACAAAACATTATACATACTTTGAATCAGCGCTATACAATTCTTAACATTATATGTAAAGTCTTTCGTCCCCCCCTCTGCCCCATCGACACGACCCTTAAAGACATAATTAGCAAGTGTCAAGTAAACTATATCTCATTAGCTGTTCGAGTCCGGATCTGGTACAACAGATGAGGTACGAAAGATTCCCCCCGATCGACTCCACCCCTAGCAACGAGAGACCCCGACTCCTCGTATTCAATGCGTCCTACCCTTATTCGTATAGCTTTATTAAAATCACTAATTAAACCACTTTGACATATAATACACTTCATATACGCTGATCCAACAATCATGATAATTTATTTTATTGTACCCAGTTGTCGCTACTTTTCGATTTTTTTTTTTTTTTTTTATTTTAGTTCTTTTTGAATTATCAACATTATACAAGGTTTATACGTGATTCCAAATATGTATTTGATTTCCTTAAGTCTCAACTTCGAAATAAGTCTCCATGCTCTTTTTCTGATATCTTTGCCTCTTTAATAGTTTATGTAAAACCGTAATATTAGGCACAAAAAAAATGAAAGTAATAATCAGTGATATTATCTGTACCTAAAAAAAATAACACGACCTGGACTAAATTCAATATATATTAAGATAATTTTAATAGATAAATATTTAAAAAAGAAATTAAATCCGAGCTTCACACCTTAAGCAATTTCTGGTCAATTATACTGCATTTTTTAATTTTTCAATAATAAAATAAAAACTACTCAATTGAAGAAGTCATCCAGCTCACATGTACCATATATAAATATATATAATAATACATATATATAACTTAATATATATATATATATATATATATAGATATATATATATATAATATTATAACTATCACTATATTTATATAATATATAATATATCATTAATAGCTAATATAGTAATGGCTTTTATATTATTTCAAGCTTATAATTTTTATCAAAAGTTTTATTTTTTATAATGCTGATTTCATTTCGCGCATTTATTTAAGAATTATTGTAAATCTCCTTTATTCTACTTTTTCATTTTTTTAATTTGTATAAATAATAATATATTATTCCTCATAAGTTTTAGTGAGGATTATTACAGAAACTGATGACTTGAGAAGTGGGAATCACAACTTAATTCATTCGAGATTTGAATAATAAAACAGGGGTTGGTTCTTTCACATAAATAAGATCGCACATATAGATTAGGAATGATAGGGAAACATGCATTAGGCTTCCGCGCTACTCTTTAGCTGTAATATAAAACTGCGGCTGATTAATAGGCTTTTTAATATTCATGGAAATCTTCAAATAGGTGCTCTTGTAACGAAAGGACCAAGCCCTAGGACAGTTCCTGAACCATGTTGTCTGTGATAGGAGAATCTCTTACAAATTAATATATAAAAAAAATAGAATAATTAAGTAATTTAACATGTAAAAATAAACGCGAAGCAACGAAATAACCCATATACCTTGATTGTCAAAGGCAGATACTTTACCACCTTTCTGGAAAAGTGGTCAATCAAAAAATAGTCCTAGGAAAGTTTATTGCATGTCCTGATTAAAAATTTCATTTTTAATTTATATGAGAAATCTTACTGCTAATACTGAATGATTTAACGTGTCAGAAGAAAACCTGTTTAAACTTATATATGATGAAGAAAACAAATCGAGTTTCAACAATTCACAAAACTTTGTACATAATATATATAGATTATAATATATATAATACTAACGATATTAGCTATCCTTATGTGTATCATAAACTCATAACTTATATAATATAATCTATACGATATAAATAATATATAACTTATAGCAGCAGTATTGATTCTTTTATACGTGTTACACTGTATAGGGTTAAAAACAGACATACTAGGGAATTGGCATCTCTATCCCGCAGCACAAATATGGTGCTTGTCACATTATGTAATCTTTAAGATTCTTTTTTTTTTTTATTTTCTTCTTTTTGGTTCTAACCATCCTTATATCTATCCAATCCTTTTCTCCACCAACAGTTCTCGTCATATAGTAGTAGCTGGATTTGAGTCACTACTACTTAATATATACCTAAAATGCCTCATAACATGCCTAGTTCTCGTCGCCATGTTTGAACACTGCAACCTAATCATGGACACAGGGCTATATATATACTTATATTTATATAAAATTATATATAATTCATATACGTAGTATATATATATATTATATATATATAAATATATATTAATACTTATATAATTATATAATATATATATATATATAATGTTGTTTTGGCTGGATCTAATAAATAAGGAGTCTGTACAAAATTATTATTGTACTTGATCGGCTCGTATATTGTATTCATTAATTATTTTCATAGTACCCTTGAATAGATGATGTATACACTCCAGAAAACCATGATTGAATATAATTAAAGAGCTTAACCCTGATGCTTTTTATTCACTAATCAATTAAGATTCCAAAAAATTAAAAATCTTCAATATATGGCTATATATATATATATATGTCTGCTTATTTCAGTTTTAAGTACTATAAAATAATGACCTGAAAATTATATATTGATAAGATCGAGCACTTATTAGAGCAAAAGTTGGGGTATAATATTTTAATACCGAATGGCCCTATTTAACTTCAATGAAAATTAGGGTGCCCTTTTCTCGAAAAACTTAGAACATGGATGCAACGAGATCAAGCCAAGAAAGCGTCTCTTCCCGTCCGTAATATTACACTTTAGGAATAAAATAAATTTTATTATAGTGAATATGTTATGCTTGCCATTCAAATCTTAAAAGTACCATTTTTCCTAAAATTATTAAAAGGGTTAATTATAACTTTAAAAATCATAAAACAGCAAACAGTTACAATACAGTTGGAACAGTGGGGTTATTGCTACCTTGTGAACACTGAAAATAAATCGTATGAATCTGATACAACAAATTTTTTGATAATTATATTAAGTTTACTCTTTATCCATATTTTATTGAAAGAATTATATGGTTCCTAAAAAATTTGCTTTCAACTAAACAATAGACCAAAAACCATTCTTTTTCATCACAAATATTTTATTAAAATTGTTTGGGATCAGTTGGTTGCTTAACATATATAATATATAATAATATATATATTATATACTAGCAATATATATTAAATATATTACATCTAGTATAATAATAATATATATATTATATAAATTATATTATATATATATAAGAACTTATATATCATACATATATATAGCCTAATAATATATAATATATATATATATAAATAATATAACTAGTATAATATATATATATAATATATAATTAACATATAATAAATTAACTTAATCAATATTATAAAATCTCTCAAGTCAACTCACTTACTACCTTAACAATATATAAATATATTTATATATATAATATAAACTACATTATATATTATTCATATTATAATAAATATCATAATATAAATATATATCTATTGCTAATAACACTTTTTAATATATAATTGAATATATTATATATAGTATATTTGGTGGGTGCGTGCTCGTTTAAAACAAAAGCTTACCGTTATATTATGACATAACCAAAAAGAATAAAAGTAAAAAAATAATTTCTAGCCTAATGATAAGTTTTATAAATATATAAAGTACTTTTGCCTCATAAGAGTGTTTGAGTATCTTTTTTTTTTTCATTTTCCACTTTTAACTTTACTATAATATATATATAAATTACAATATATATATTTATATATATATATATATATATATACTCTATTTATATATATAATACACATAAATATATATATATAGTATTATATTCTCGTGCATAAGTGAGGCAATTTACCAAAATAGCGCCAAAGCCAAAAGCAAGGTTTGTTTTGAACGAAACTCTTCTTCTCACCATCGAGGCAAATTTTTTAACATAATTATGAATACTGTACTTCGTTTTGCCTATTCTTATTCTGTTACCCCCTATGGTTGCGCCACAGACAACGACGGCGGCCCTACATTGGCGGATCAAATGCTACATGATGTACTGTCAGATTAGGAAGCAGGGAACTTGAGTAAAGCATGGATACATCTTACTTGTACTCTCAGTATGTGAACGGTCCGGGTAGTTGTCGTTTTGCAAAAACATAGTTCAACGGAAGCAAGCTTGACGCTGACCCTGGGGAGGCCCACGAACTTCCAAAATAACCAGCATACCCGCCTTAAATGATGGGACGACGAGTAACTATTTGCATAGCAACCCGAAGAAGTAGCTGCACAGCACACCCCAGAACCCAGCCCATTGCCATGCGGCAAGTTATCAAGCTCACATGACCCAGTCCAGAAGGCCAAAAACAAAAAAGGAAAACGAAATTGATATTCAATTTTGGAATAGAAAGAATCTAATTTTTAATTTATTATTATGATGTATTATAATTATTATTAATGATTAAATTATTATTTAATACTAGTCTATTAATCTCTAGCATGTATTAGATATAATTGATTTATATGATGTATTAAAATATTGTTTGTATTATATATTATATACCTATATAGTTAGTATATATATTATATACAAAGGTATTATGTAAATATATAGGTAGTTTCTCAAAATGATATTATCTGAGATATAATTAATCTCGAGTTCAAATATATGAATCCTACTCTGAATTAAAGCTCTCAGAGATTATATGGTCGATTAAAGTGCTTCGTTTAAGATAATAATCATGATTAATAGTACCACCGATTACATAAGTATAAATTTTATCACTCTCACTCACTCTCACTGTTTCTCCCTCAATGTATCTCAATTGTGAACGAATTATTAAACTGTAATTTATTGAAGATTTCTTAAAACGTTGAGTGTGATGTAAGTGTAATAAAAATAAATATCACAACAACAACAGATCATCTGGAGTTATATAGAACTCTATTTAATAAGAGTTTAGTAGCATTACACTTCTACTGTGCACTTTATTCAATTTCAGAGATGATGGTGAATGAGTGTGAGTGAGGCTTAGGGTATAAGCTAAAGGGAGCGGGCCCTTAGTACGTGTCAGCACAATGCTCGAGTATATGATAGACGCGCCGTCACTCATATCGGTAGGTGTAGTAACATATATATTAACCGTCCCACCGACAGCACAAGTGAGCGGCATTCACCGTCCGCCCTGATATTATTACGACCGCTAGTTAACTCGTGTATACGTTACCCATACAGATTGACCGCTGACTAGCCCTGCAGATTGAACAACGCCGCGAAACTATGCTGAGTGTCCATCTACCTGAGCTTATACAGAGTGAGGGATATGATATGACCACCGAGACTACCTCCCGTGGATAACATAGCAGGGCGAGTTGAAATAGACGATATAATAATAGTTATATAAAGAGACAATCGCCTATTATTAATGGCCGCTATACTCACCAAAAAGAGAAATGCCTTTACCAACCCACGATCAGGCAGAGAGGCATGACGTCATTACTCAGTGCTAGTATTAGCGGACCGCGCAAGAGAGGTGCGGGATGAAACATGAGCGACAGCAATTTGTAATGATTCAACCAACTCACACAAAAGCCTTGGTGCTCTCATACACAGTAGAGTCGTGAAGGGCAAAGGAAAAATTAAATGAACGAACGTTGAGTGTAAAAATCCGGAAATGAAAAAAAAGCTATCAAAGTTGCCGCGGACTGGCTTAAAAGGCCTTACGATAAGAAGACACTTGCAGTATCAAAAGGCAATGAACCAGGGCCATTGCCAATGCGGGGTGGAAGGGTTAGAAATCAGTCGTAAAATTTTGGAAAGTCCTTTTACCCGGTAAAGAGGAAATAGTACTGAGAGAATTTCATAAATCTCCATTGTTATTTATGGATCGGAGAGAAAACTAATTTTTGTCAATTAGCTTTTCTGTGATACAATTTATTTACAGAATAAGACTACTTCTGTTAAACTGATCAAAGAGAAGCACCAATTTAATAAAACATTTTGAAAATTTTTGCTTCCTCCATAAATAATTTTATAGACGTTTTGCTGATTTATTATTCAGTTATTCTTTATTTTATTGCATTTGAAGTGTATTATGAAAAAATTGTGAAAATCAGAGTAGGGACCCTTAAGGCAGTGTTTCTCAACCTTTTTGTATTTCTGCCCCACTTTTCCATATCAATTTATGTTGCGCCCCCCCCTCCAATTATCTCGAATATCTATATATATATATATATATATATATATATATATATATACTATATAATATATATAATATATACTATTATATATAATATATAATATATATATATAATAAAATATAAATATATATAATATATATAAATATATATTATACTATATAATATATATAATATTATATATTAATATAATATATACTATATATATTTCCTTTTTTTTAATGTACTATAATATAATATTATACTATATATAATATATATATATATTTTTTTTTTTTTTTTTTTTTTTTTACACATGTCACCACCGCGCTCACGGAGCCACAGAGCCCTTTCAAGGAGGGGGTGTTATTATGAATAATATTATCATTACCATCACAATCACCATCACTTTTACCATAATATTTTAATAAACTTGTAATTATATCTGATGTCAGAAATTTGTATGCAAATGATTAAGTGGCTATCGTTTAAATAATTATATTGGCCTGAACAAATATAAAAGCTTCTGCTTTTCATTTACCTAGCTCGAATCGCTATTTCCTCAGATAATATCCCATTCTTCTTCAAAAACATATATTGTGTTGATCGCTGATTCCTATACATTAATGACTGAATATAAGTTTTAACTCCACGACTCAATTTTTTTGTAATGATTCCTTAATGCAGATTTGATTTTGTTCGCTTTCTTTTCACACGTGTAGAATCGTCAACATCCTGAGTTTCCACGTAAATTTATATAAGAAGTACTTATCACAATTCTCCGCAAACTATATATGAGCAGACCGCTTTTTTGTGCCAAGAAAAAGAGACTCCAACGGCGGTCAGAATATATATATATATAGTATATATAATAAATATCATATAATATGCCGGTGAATATATGAAAATTTACATTAATATATTTATATATAATAGTATATATATATATATATATATATATTATAATATTATATATATATCTTTTTTACCCATATATTATATTACAATATAGTTAGTTATATATATAACATATTATATATGATAATAAATATATATTAAATATATAATATGTATATATATATAAATATATATATATAATATAATATATAATATATAATATATTATAAATATATATATATATTATATATATATATAATATATAATATATATATATATATATATATAATAGATATATAACTAATTAATATATATATATATATAATCTAATACATTATATAAGTCTTCAGACTCATTCAATATAAATATAAAATACACTAATAATAAATTATATATATAATATATAATATATTCTATATAGATATATATTAATACTTATTAGTTAATATATTTATATATATCTACTATGGAACTGTATTATAATATGAATATAAATATAAATACATATAGTAAACTACGCATTACTTCATACTAATATTGCTGCGTCATTTCAAATTATCCAGCACACATTTTCCAATGCATTACTGAGTCTTATCAAAATTAATTCAAAAGCAATTAAGCAAGTGAACTTGCAATCTACTTGAAAGACGGAAATCGCCACAGGGAAATCAAGAGTTTCGAGACGCCCTTACCTTTGGGATGGAAGATTAAGCTTACTCGGTGGACAACTATTAGACACAACACATAATACTATATTAAACCTTAAAATGCTCACAAGGAGAAAAACAACTCATAGTCCAAATAGGATGAGTGACATAGTCAAATGCTTTCTGTAAGAAGATATACGAGTTATGGATACACCCACAAAAGTTAAAATAGAGAAACCTTACGCGAAAGTGCTATATAAATGAGGACTCAATTGTGTGTAAAACAACTACTGCGAAGAAGATCGACAACATAGTCAATTATCTATGTAAAAGATTGTCAGAAACGGTTCGGTGCGGCACCACAGCTCAGACGGTTCAGATCAGCGCGACGGTGCGGTTCGCGTGCGCGTGCACTACCCCAGTCACAAGAGGTGCGGACGTAGCGCGGACCGTGCCGGAGTCACGCCATGAAATTACCGCAGACATGACGTACGCAGATAAACACACAAGTATTTGCCTACTTTCTGTTTCACTATTTGAAAACTGAAGAATATCAGGTCTACTTATTAGAAGAGAATTCCTTAACGGCCTTAATAAGAGATAAATATAATCTTTCGATTTTACTATCTCCATAAGCTAATCGATACTGTTAGGTACTCAAATATTGTTTATTTTAATGAGATAAAATCACTCCCAAAACAATCCGCCCAACGCTCGCTCTAGGATCCGGTCATTTACTAATAAATATACGCCAGATATTAAAAATGATTTTGAAGACTACTAATGACTAATTAACCTCAGAATACCGAGTATAATACTTGTAATTAATTATCATGCGAATCTCACATATAATAACTAGACCATATTAAATCAAAAATTCCTCGTGTAGAAACACAAAATATAACAGTAAATAATAGACACCTACCGTAACCACGCCATATAGAATACGACAAGTTCACTTAACGATATACAACTTAATAATTTCACTTAAATACGACCTAGTACTATAGCCTAGGCGTCACAGCTAGCAATAAGCGAAACCGTCACCAAAACAGTATACGCATCCACTATGATAACTAAGAAGCGAATATATACTAACTATTCAAACGCATATTGTATACTAGTACTATACCTTATAACTACGCACACCGGTTACCCACCATTAATCTAAAAGATACTTGCGATGCTATTCACAAAGAATATGAATACACATATATATACTACTAACCAACATAAACAACCCGCTCGTACCTTAAATACAATAGATAGTCAATCATAAAAAACTGATAGGATATTATACGGCCTGTACCTAATGCAACACTACTACTAGTACTAGGATATACCGTTATATACATATATAAAGTATACTCTATGTACCATATAATACCTGATTAAGTATAATATACTAGGGATTTAAGTACCTCATATCATATTATATTGTAATATAACTAGACCATAATACTAGTTACCGAGCTATCAATACATAAGCATTAGCACTCGACTCCATGCAAGTGTCGAGGCTTCTCTCATGGAATTCTAACTTACAGAAGATCTTATGGGACACGGCAATAGACCCTTTCTCCCTAACTGCGGGCCCGATGGAACAGAGTGGAATCAAAATATTTCAGCACAGGCAGCACGAGATAGAAAATGTCGGCATGAAGGACCACTCTACAATTATCAGATGGGCTGCTGTGAATGCGCATACTTAGAATAACATCAGCACTCCCTCCCACCGAAAGACATCCATTCCCTCGACAGACCATAAAGGCCAACCACAAAAAAACGGAATTCTGTTGGAAAAAATTGTTCGAATAAAAATATATGACACGTCTCCACATAGATTCTGACTGAATGAATAAAGCGAGAAACTAATATAGTATCACGAGTCGCAGGAGAATACCATTATATAAGAGGGAACACAAAGAGCGTCCTGCAAGCAACTTCAACTGCTATTATTTGAAGCAAGCTACAACTTTATTTGTACCGGTCACTCATGATATCTGCTCCTGTTTAAGAAGACATTGCAGGAGAGAAGAGGAAAATCTTAAGATTTAGTAAATACCAATCAATTTTTCACGTTTAACATCATATACAAATTATTTTTTGTGTAGAGATAAAATATAACTATCTTCAGTATTTAATAATTCAAAACCATTTTAGAACGTCGACACATTATCTAAGCGGAAACGTGGAGCTCACCGAGCCATATCGTAGCGAGACGTGCGCACTTGCGAATACGGAAGAGTTTGATGTCCTCGAAATCAAAAGGTGCGGCGAAGAGCAGCTAGACAGGACTACTTTTTCTCCAAGTGACGGAGGTCGCTAGACGGACTACCCTCCACTCTGGCTGAGGAACCCTTTTCTCCAGACCACCACCCCAACAAAAGCACCACACAGGCCACACCGGACAGCAACACTTTTTTATTCCTTTTTTCGTATAATTAATGCACCCCAGCGACCCTAACATGCGAACGGGGATTGCCCACTCTGTTAAACAACCATTATGAAAATCATTTAGACAATGCTGAGAGGGAATTTATAAGAACACTATATTCTCACTAAGATATGACGAATGAACATGACCTGCAGCAAAAATCTTACCAGATGGGTTAGAAAAAAACCCTTTGAAAACGTTCCCTGAAGGTATCTCATCTAATCGGAACGAAAGTTAAAAGAACGATATTATAGACTCTCACGCCTCAAGAGCGGGACGAACATTCAACAAAATCAGACTTTGCATACTAGAATCGACTATTGACTCATATGGCGGCTGGTGCGATTCAAGACTAGCAACTAAAAAAGAACAAAGCGAAACAACCCATATGATTGAAATCTCATGCCACCACTAAGTCAAGAGCTCTTTCGCAATAACTTCTTGCCATTTCCCAACAATCCTATCTATTGCGAAATAGGTTTATCTGACAGGGGCTGTCTTTAAAAACAAAAATATAAGCTCTAATCTAAAATAATAAGAAAGAGAATAGAAGTCATCGGATTACCTGAAATTAGTTAAACCATCCATATGAAAAAAGATATTGCTCCTCGACAGAAGAAAGGCATCAAGAAGTCTAATTACTATAATATAGAATTTAAATTTAACAATGAAATCTCTAACGTAAATGTTTTCACGCTCGTTTGGGCTAATAGTTTTATTATCACACTCTTATATGTATTTTACTATTACAGAGAAGTATATTTGTTAGTTTCCTTTTGCCAAATCTTAATAGTATTACAGTTAAAAGTCAATCAGTACATAATGTAACTCCCTGTTTCAGATATGCACATCATGCAAACCACTAAATGCCAGATTCTTATAAAATACATTCAGAAGCAGGTTCTACATCTCTCTCAACAGCTTTTTACTATATCTTGCTATCCAGAAATTCAGCAGTGTTTGTTCCTTCATTAAGATTCACTAATAAAAGTATTCTTTAATATACTCGACTATTTATCACTTCACTCGCGCACCCTTTTATGTTATTGCGCCTCCATAGGTGCGCGCCAACAGGCTTTGAGGACAGCCACGCTTAAGGCGATAAAAGGAGATACATACTATATTTGAGAAGTAGAACTCATCAATTTATATGTATTAATGTCATATACATAATTATTCAAGAGAGGCATCATCAGAAATCTCATTCATCTTGCACTATCAATTCGAATAGGGTGAGCTCCGATTATATCTTTTAACTAGATAAACACAATAGGTCTCTTACTATACCTCCAAAATTTCAATATACATAAGAGGTATACGGGGAGGGTCAATTTGTTCGAACTAAGCATCATCACTCAGAAATCGTGCATTACTATTTCTATATTACATATCGGAAGAAGTCCGCACACACACAGCCGACAAACACTTCAAACCTATGATACCGTGAGTCTGAGGATGTAAGCTCCTCAGATCATATTTTTATTCTGTTGCCTCTTATAATACTTTTTAGTCCACACACTAGTAGACAATTACCATGCCTGAGTGTCTTATGTGGTAGACACATATTAACGAACTTCTCACAGAGTACCTCGTCCACTTAGAGCAGATATAGCAAATAACCTGAATTGGCGTTTCACAAATATATTCTTGAGCCCAAATGATAAGAGACATAATATTGCCAGAAGACTTTAGTCACTAGTTCGATACTCATGAACAATTTCTGTATTAGCATCGGCGACTATAATATAACACTTATATTCGTAGTTTTGATAAATTTTACTCCAAACAAGTATAAATTTGTCATATGTGAGTAGTATTATTAGACATAATCAAAGTAATAGTATAAATAAAGAAATGTCGTATAATATTTTTTATAACTAATACAAATTGATATAACATAAACAGAACAAATATGCACACTTAAACTTAGCGTCACTATGTCCTACGGACACTACACTATATGCCGAAAGATCACTACGCAATGACTTTAAAGACTCTCTATGAATATATATTCCAGAGAATAAACATACACCGATGAGATTAAATAATATACAAATACCAAATATAAATAATAACCAGATAACTTAGAAGCTATAGACCCAACCCACTCTACTTTGCCATAATAATGCTATTTACCTTATTATATTCTTATTAATAATTATTGAGCTATTATAGGCATAACTCTAACAAAATATCAAGATAATCATATACATATACTAATTAATAACATACTTCGAGTAACGTCTAATTATAACATCCTTCCAGATATAGTAACTCTTATCACTGACTATATTAACGATCATAAATATTAACCGTTAAGACTATAGTGCAAAGTATACGTAATGCAATAAGCTCTATCTATCGAACCTACAACTAACTACTATACCAAACTAAATAAATTACTTATACTTTAGTCATACAGTCGTCTTGAATATGTATAATACTGACGCGTGCGAGAGTGATTAACCATTGAGTTACTGAGTCTACAACAATATTAAAGTGTTATCGTGTCAATACTCTCACCTGCGACAAGCCAGTAATTTATCTATATGACCTAACCTAGATACGTTAGACTAGAGGTGCATATATAAGCATATTCTAATTTTATATCCAACCTCATATAAATAGCTAATTTTTCTATCAATATACTCTTGTATCTCATTACATGTCATAATCATATACGACACATCGCCCATAATATAACTATATCTCATACTCAGTACCTTTATATGGCAGTAGTAAACAAGCGAAAATATTATCTACCGTGAATCATTAACCACCTAATAAATATTATATGTAATATAAAAGTAACATTGAGTTAATAAGACTATCGTTAGATAATGATACAGGAATGGCATTGCCTCTCGTCGTTGATTGAGGAATTAATTTAAATAACACTTAACCTAAATGTGTGAAAAAACGGTAGTCATTGACTACCAATCATCCCTGAGTATTTATTGAAACAACATAAAACAAGCTAGTAACGAAAGCCTCACTAGTATTATTGCTGTACATGCTATACCTATATAGTTATATAGTTCTTCATATATATATATTACTATTATAAAACCAAATATCAGATTGTTATTCAATATAAATACTATTATTTAAATTTTAATTACTAATCTTATTAACATAATAACTATACTTTATATAGATAATATATTATTTCCTACCAATATAGTAAAGTAATAATATCATAATTATAAATCATATAGGTGGAAGAACATATAAATAATATTTGCTATATATTTTTGGGAGATAATAACTTATATAATACCTACGTCTTAAAATATTACCTAACTACCCTCTAAATAATAACATAGTATAATCATTAGATCATTAACATCAATACTACATATTAAATATGATTAAATACCTGTACTTAATTATCATATAAACTCAATATAACTATAATATCAGTTGGCACTTGATTTATATTAAATATCTGCCCATATAAGCAATCAATAGTATACCACTATCGGGTGATTGACTAATATTCATCGTAATCAATAGTAACTATAATTAAGGTACTAATTTATATTAAAAAACAGGATATGAATACTTATACCAATACCCATTAATATATACCCTATACTATTAAATATATAATATGTTATTAATTAATAACTACGTACTCTCCTATATTATATAATAATATATCAAGTTATTCTTTTTCTTTTATAATAATAATTATACTAATAATAGTATTATATATATATAATATACAATAAATATTATATTAAATATAATATAAAATATATTTATAAATATAATACTTAATCATAACATATTATCAACTATACAAATATCAATATAATATATTATACATATATAGCAACTAATACCTCTGAAATCAATAATTATATACTATTTTTAATATCATAATACACTATTATATTCACTATATAGTAATTTATATATAAAGGATAATATATATATTATAAATTTCTTATAAAAAAATATTAATTAATTACCTAATAATCATAATATATATATATAATCATATATATATATATAATATATTATACTAGTATAATTTTTTTTATAATATTATTCAAATCCTACTTCATAATCGACATATCATATCATATTTAAATTAGATAGATAATTATATATATATATATATATATATTATAATCTATAATATTATTAATATATCATTATCTATATATCATATATATATGTATATTATATAATATATATTATTTATAGTATGTAACTTTATCAAAATTAGATTAATTTTTACACTAATTTATATATATTAATATATATACATTAATAATTTAATATATTAATTATTAATTAATATAGTATGACTAGACTAAATACATCAATCTATAATCTATTATTATTAATATAATATTATAATACCTAACGTATTATTATATTTCATACTATATATTAATATACCTATTATATAAGATATATATTAAATATATAATAAATAAAATACATTTATATAATAAATATATTATAAATTTATAATATAAAATATATAACTAAATTAAATTCTGATAAAAAAATAAAATAACATACAATATATTCATATTTAAGTTATAAAATATAGAATAATATAATTATTACATTAAATTATTATATATATTATATAATATAATTATATTTAATAATTAATAATAAATATTACCTAATATAATAATTTTTTAATAATATATGAGTAATAATTGGAAAAAAATAAAAATATATATTCATTTTAATAACTAAATAATAATACAAATAAATTACATACATATATTTAGAATTTAACTTTAATATTCATTTATATTTTCATTATATTAATAATTTATAATATATATATATATATATAATATATAATTTAATACTATATATATACTAATATACATTATATAATATTATATATATATATATATATATAAAATACAGTAATAATATGTTTATATACAATTATATATATAATTATATATAATAATATAATAACTAATTATTTAATATATTAATAATCAATATATCTATATATATATATATTATTATTATACTAACTATATATATAATAAGTATATTACTATAATATATATATTAACTATACTAAAAATTATAATATCATATATATATTATATATTATATTAATAATCTTATATATATATAATAATATTAATAAATTATTTATAATATATCTAAATAATATCATATAATGCCATACTTAAATGCATTTAACAACTTCATATATATTACTACTAATAATTATATAATACTATAATATATATAATCATTTTAATATTATAACAATATAAATATATAATATATTATTATATTAATCTAATATATATTTAATAAATAATCAATATATATATATATAAATTAATAATATATATATAATATAATATATATATTAATATAATATATACTAAATATATATGATATTATAAACTTGTACGTAGCACATTAGTTAGTTGATATTAATATGATCTAGGTCATTAATTTACTAGAAGTCAACTTAAATGTATTATTTAAATAATATAAAATATATTTATTTGTACATATGTTTACGAGATATCATTGATATTGATTACTGAAAATGTTAATATATATATATTTATATATCTATATATATTATTTATATATATATATATAATATATATATATATATTAATATATATAATATATATATTTAATATAATATATATACTATATATAATATTATATAGACAACTTAATGATATGTGTCTATATATTATAATAATATATACATAATATGTTTAGAGATCTTATTAATATTCAGTTTTAGGTTTTTTAATTCAATATATAAGATTTTAAATATATATATATATATTATTTTATAATAATATTTATAATTAATAATTATTAATTATAACATATTCATATACTAATAATATATTATTAATAATATATCTAATTATTATATATATATAAATAGTAATATTATTATAATATAATGAGTTAATAGCGTTACATATCTTTTCGAATAAATTAAATTCGACATAAGCATGTTAAATGAGTAATATAAACGTGATATGAATGTATTTAGCTGACGTTTATATTTATTCGTAATAAAACTGACTTATTTAACGCTATATATAAATAGTTTTAATGCCCACTTAATGTATTTATTAATTAATATATTATTATAATAATATAATTAATATAATATATATATTATATAAATATATTATATTAATTTAATAATAATATATATATATATATTATATTATATAATAAATATAGTTAATAATAATAAATAATTATTAAATATAAATTAATATATTATATTAATATATATTATATATTAGTTAATATACTATTTAAGATTTATCATAAAGTTTAACCTGTTTTCTTTATTCTAACTACATCATAGAATATAAGGTGCGATATAAATAATTGGGATAACTTTAGGTGGTAAAACTTTAAAACTTGATGATGTAAGGAGATGAATTTCAAAGAGGCGGGGAACCTAAGCGGAGTCCCCGCCCATGTCAGACTATTCCCATGCAAGCCGCATAAAATACACCCTCGTCATAATACTTTAAACTAAACTTTTACTGAAATAATTTATCTATAGATTGATGTTGCTTAATTCATACATTTGTACAACTTTCAAAACTTAATATATCTATATTTTGCAGTACGTACTATAATTTAATACAAATATTCGCAAGAAAAATTCATACTTACAAATAAAATACAATAGTCTAAAAGTATTATAAAATATTTAAATCTAAAAATATAATTACGTATGCGATGTTAATATATATATATATATCATATATATATAATAATATAATAATATTCTATATAATTTATAATATAATAATATATATATATATTAATTAAATAATAAATTAATAAATAAATATAATATTAATATATATATATTATTAATATTATATATATAATATATTATTAATATTATATAATATATTAACTATTATTAATATAATAATATATTAATATAAATTAAATTATAATAATATAATATATATATATCATATATATAATATATATATACTATAATAATATATATATATAATATAATCCTCTATAAATATATAATAAATATATAATATAATATATATATTATTAAATAGATAAATTAAATAATAGTATATAATATATATATAATTATCAATAATAATTCATGAAGTCGGATAATTAACATTAATATAACAACAGAACTAATAACTGAAGTTAGGAATATATTATATCTAGAAGAATGAGATATTATTGATCGCTATAAAGTCAAGGACATTAAAATAGAAGTAAATTTATAATATAATTATCGACAATAATCCAGTTCAAAGGGCACAGGGTACTTAAGTAACAATCCCGGCCCTTTAACTTCTTGACTTTAATTTTTGCCAGTTGAAACATAAAACTCCTATGAACCTAAAACATTTATCTTCTATAAAGGATAAAATCCTTTTGCGTATCACTAGGAATAAACACAGATCTTCTGTAGTGAAGCTCTGAGAGAGGTATAAATATTGATTTTTTATGGTTACCACAACATGGTAAAGAATGAATTCTATAGTTCCATTGATAAAGGGTGTAAAAACCCTTAACTACTGAGTGATTTATTGTACTCAAGGGATAACTTAAGTGCATCTAAAATAATCACATAGGTAACTGATAGAATAATATATGAATGAATTTCAATTATGCTATTGATTAACTCTTATATATTTAATACTATGTAATAAATCGTAATACAATGAAAGGATTTCGAGTAGGCCATAAGTAATAAGAAGATGGCTGGCTACCCAACTGACAGGAGGCGGAAAGTATATAATAACCTACTCAGAGTAGAAGATGGTGTGTAGAAAATATATACTATACTATAAAATTATATATAATTAATATATATAATATATAATATATATTAATATAATATAAGTATAATATATAATATATTAATATAATATATAATATATAAATATATATATAATAATATATATATATATATTATATATATATAATATATTTAATATAAGTATATATATTATAGTGCATGTAATAACTTTATTTATAATATAATCCCACCTAATTATTACTCACCTCACATAATTTTGAATTTAATTACATCAAGCTAGGCAATAACTTCCAAAAGTCCTATAACCCGAATTTTATTATATATAGTGGGACCAAGGCCATCTACCAGTTTATCGATAATCAAGAGAATCCAGGTTGTCTACTGGCCGCTAAATAAACCCGGTAGTGAAAACTTTATATATGAAAAATCCTATCACCCAAAATGCGTATTCATGCGACCAATGAAAAGAAGCTAAGAGTAATAATCTTTTAAAGATCTTAACATAGACAACCCACAATTATCAGTTGTGATTGTATCACCACCTTATTAAAAAATAATATACTCCTGAAATAATATCCATAAATGTAAGAATTGTATATAATATAATAAAAAACGTTCTTTGTCATTTATTTATTTAGAGATAGAGGAATAATCCTCCATATTTTTTCTGGCTATAAACGAATATGTGAGGCCAGAGCGTCCCAATCAAAATCAATTAAAACACTACGCTTCTGGAATGCTTGCGTGCTGAATCATATCTCTTGCGCATTATTTCTGCTTTATGTTATGCTCAGAAGCCAGAAGAAATACGAACATTTGTTTGCCAAATAGTTTTTTAAGAATTAACTTGTCTTCTTTGAGAGAGATCCACCACGGAGTTGTTGCCTCGCCTTAAAATTCCGTGTACATAAAAATTTGTATTTTTCGCATTATTAATTGGGTATAACGCATATGTCTACCGGTGAGGACAATAGAGTCGGAGACCGAAGTCTCACCCGTCGATCTCGCACCTCAAACAGGAGATTGAAGGCGAGAATAACCTAAAATCGTACTTATTACTCTCTTCTAAATATTATACCTCGTCATAGATTTGCCTTATAATAAAAGGAAAATATATAACTCAACTAAGTGTTGGATCCAAGACTAATATATATAGCGACTATCTTCCCCCGTGTCAACTGTTGCTGTTTCTTCATGGCTGCAAATAGATACTCGAGCATTTTTTACACCGCCTCCTGTACTAAGACTTAATCAAGGAACTTTGTATTAATTATACATTCTGTCAAGTGAGTGTATATCACAAATTCCTATGTTCACTCATTTTTGATAGTTTTTCTCGAATAAGAGCGTTAAATGTTATTTATAATATAATTATGGAATTTATATCCAATTTATGATGGAATTTTTCGTGTCTCCCTGATTAATAAGAGACTTTTACTCTACTCTCTTACACAATTTTTGATTGTACCTTGTTATGGGTTTTTATTATGCTTTTATACGTTGGATCGTTTTGATCTTACACAAAAATATTTTGGAGTGTTTTACCTTGCAGTCATATAATAATAATAAACACTAAAAATAAATATACACTGAACACAATTATTTATTAGTGTAATGTATTTCTCATTCACTTACGTAGTGATCTTTCGTATTTTACTTATTCGAGTTTACTATTAAATAATTTTTAAATATATATATATATATATACATATATATATAAATGTTTGGTAAAATAGGAGTTGAATATAAGTTTTTTATAGCTTTATAGTTTTAGGAAAAAAGAAAATAAGCTATAAAAATTGCCAAAAAAATAAATAAATAAAAAAAAAAATATAAAAAACCTCAAAAATAAATAAGTAATTATATAACTTTGCAGTTATTTTAGACTATTTTATAAAAAGTGAGTTAGTGAGATTTAAAAAGCTTTTCAATCAAATGTATTTTAAAACAAATTATCAAGGTTATAAATATATATTTAAAGGTTATACAGGTCATAATTATAATGTCTAGTATCTTTATTAAGTCTTAAATCATCAATTAATATATAATTATATTTGGAGTAAATATACTCAAAAATATTTAACCAAATAATCGTTTCTTTAATCCAAAGATAAAGATAAATAACTGTATAGAGTGTTATCGCTTTCTACCTTTCTAAATAGATATATTTAATACAAAATAATTATTATACTCACAAAAATACTAGGTGTATAATGTAAAATACAAATATTTTACCTTATCACATCACCTTGTATAACCATAGTTAAACTAAATAAAGATCATGAAAAGGAAAACCGCTCAACCAGTCCAGTTTACAGTTTCAATAAAGTGGAATTAGTGAATGTACAAACTAAAATTTTGTACGTATACTAAAAATAAAGGGTGCTAAACCTGGTCACACGACATTTCACATCCTGTATGTAAAGCATAAATTTTGTAAATATATTAAATAATATTTGATAATATAACCTATGAAAAACCTTTTAAATACTAATAATAAATAATTTAATAAAATAATAATAATAAAAATTAATAATTATAATTATAATATCATAATAATAATTAATTAAATAATAATTAAATAGTTATTAAAATAATATATTAAATTAATATAATAATAATTATATATAATTAAAAATTAAATAATAATTAATAATAATTCAAATAGTTAAGAATAATGATAAAAGATGACTCAACTTAACTAGTATATTTAAAAATAAGATATATACTGTATGTACATAAATGCTTAGTAGGAGAGTGGATCTGTAGCCTACCTTCTCAGTATGGAATTCAAAAGTGTAAAGTTAGCACATTGCATATTAAAAACACTGCTCAGATATCTCATTGGTAATAAGTGACAACTATAATACTATGAGTAGGCGTGTCTTCCTTACCAGGATATAGAATCCGGACCACTCTCCAGCTATACCACGGTTATGCGTAAGCGGTTGCCCCTCCGTAGCAACCCGAACAAGGCTGGAGAAAGATGATAGCCGCCCTTAAACTATGAAGCGGTGACTCGTATCAAGTCAAGGAATAAGGGACCACCTTGTACTGGCCAGGACCAGATTACCTCCCATGGACCCTGTCATCCTCCGTTCTCTCTGCGCCTTCTCTGCATCCTGGCGTGCTTCTACATACGGTACTTAGGCATCTACTCGTCTTACATCGTACATACACTCTACGTCTCTCTCGTCTCTCTCGTTCTCTACACATCTTCAGACATGAGCATGATCATATCAGCAATACCTGGCTCAGAGTGTGCCGCCAGTCAATATAGTGTATCTATTGTTAATATATACATGCTCTTGTACTGTTATTCTTCAACCTAACTCTGGATTAAGAGACCTGCAAGCACTTTCTAGAAACCTGTGCTGTTTTGTATCTTTGTGTTTTTGCGTGTTACTCGGCCATAACTCTCAGGCCTGCGTGATAATATTTATAAAGTTTTTTGTCTATTATGTTACGTGGGTCGCAGTCGGTCAATGCAAACATAACGTAACCGGAGGCATTTACCTCTCAGCTATCCCTTATACCGCGAGAAAGCCTCACCTTTGTGGATTTATATTTCATGGATAGACTGTGAAAAATCAAACTCACCAAGGAGATAGTATTTATTTAATTACACCCATTTGAATATACCAAATTATAAACTGCTGTTTAATTGTCACCAGTATTATATTAATATCTATTTTATCATAATATTATACTCCGATAATTATATATGAAGTATGAGTATCTCTATTATATCATACTTTCAATGGTCTGGTGATTATAATTTGACCCGAGTGCAAGCACCTAGTAGGTGTATGTAGTGGCTGAGTGTGAGTTTCCATCCCCTGCCCATAGGTGGTCCTTATTATACCTTAATTGTTAGAGCACCTCATCTCATAGGTTAAGTCGTTGATATCCTTTGATTATAGCTGTCCGTGGTGATGTAGATATGGTAACGGTTACAGGTACTATTACCGTCTAAGTGGTGAGATTATTATTCTCCTATGGTATATAATAATCACTTGATAGGATGATATTATTATCTATCTAATAATATATATAAATATATAATTATAATATATAAATATATATAATATATTATTGGAATTTCCATGGGTACATCGTCATAATATTAATGTCAATAACTATATATATATATCACTATATATTATATTTATATGATATATAACTATATTATATATATATATATATAGATTATACATATTATATAAATATATAATATTATATATAAGATATATATATAATATATATATAATATATTACTTATATATATATAGTATTAATATATTATAAATCTAATAACTATTAATATAATTTCTCGATAATACGTTGTCATCCTTGTTAATGGATACCCTGTGGTGAAAATTTTACTAAAATTTATCTTATACTAGTAAGGACTATTTACTTAATTTTAAACACTTAAACTTTAAAAAAATAGAAAAATTTATATAAGTTTTTAAAGATAATTGTTTATTGTTAAATAAATATATTAAGTAAAGTATGTATTAAAGCCAAAAGTTTTAAATAAAACAATAGTAAATAGGTATTTAAATATATACTAAGTTCAAAAATATCGATAGTATATTTTGAAAAATATATTATTTAAATGTTTTTTTTTTAATTTTTTCTAAATTAAAACATTATAATAAAAAATGTTTCATTTAATTGCCTACCTATCTAAGATACTGTGAATGTACCTAATTAATCAAAATAATGCTAAAATTTTATATAAGCTATAACATATATATAATATAATATATTATCTGGCTATGAGTTGAAAGTAAAATAATAATTACTATTACTACACCTAGTTTGGAATTTGAAAAATATTAGAAGTAAATAGTAATAAAATAACTTACATTATAGGTTCAAAGGATAATATTTTATTGGAAAGACTATATTTGTCTTCACTCAATATATAAGGTAGCAATCCATATGTGAACTCCATTTTTTAAGATGGATTATATTTGACATTCAGATAAACATTAAATACGTTGGTAAGTGATTAATTACATTACATTTCTTATAATACCTATATTTAATTATCCTAGTGTGGAATTTATTGAGAACCTTTTCTTAAATATATAAGAAACGTTACGGAAAAGTGATTCCCAGAATTTTATCAAATTAAGAGAATGCGCTTTACGCGAATAAGTCATTGTCAGTAATAAATTAAGATGAACAAAAATAATATATAATTATAAATTTAAACCTACTTCCAAATTGTAAACTTATAATTTCATAATAAATATATCCTTATAGAAGAGAATGTAATAATAATTTATATAGATAAAGACGCTAATAATAATATCAAAAAATATGATTTAGATTGATTTAATTTTATAGATTAAATTACTAAATTCCAAATTTATAAACATGAAATTTGATTACTATTAAATTAAATAAAATAAAATATAAAACTATTATTTCTTTTAATGCTAAACAAATAGAACACTAGTAAGCTCGATATGTTCATGCAATTTATTGATAATAAAATAGTTATATAAGTATACGTATATAAGTACTACAACACTAATTCAATGAGAATTATTTATATAAATTACTGTGCGATATCATAAAAATTATAATGTTCAATATATATTAATTTATAATTTTTGCTATACATTGTTTACTCAATCACATATTATAACATACCTATTATAAGATACATAAAATATATTAATAAGATAATTCAAATTATAAAATAAATTCCTTACATTATAAGTGTTGAAATTATTAATTTAATTTTTGTAGATCTGAGATGATGGACGGCGTTGTCACTTCAAGACACACCACTATGACCTTTTCAGTATTTAGACAATGAGATAAAATATATTAATAAATAACCTCTGTTTTTGAAAAGATAATATTCAATTTACTGCCACATGTTAACGTTTATTTTTTATTTAAAATTATATTTCTTATAATATATATTTTTAACTGATAAATTAATTTTATTTACATAATCTTTTAATATTGTTCTTAATTATAAATTTAATAATATTTCAATATTAATATTCTTATATTTAATAAGTCAGTAACGTATAATTATATTTACAGACATATAAGTAAAAGATTTTTGAGAAGTAGAATTAGTGACAGGAAGCACAGAAATTGTTATTGGTTTAACCCCATTAAATTAATTATTTAATTATTCTATATTTAATTATTATTTATTTAATTATTATTATTATTATTATTTATTATATTAAATTTTATATATTATATTATAATATAATTATTATTATTTATATATTATTAATTTTAAATATTAACTTAACTTAATCATATTTAATTATTATATTTTATATTTATATATTATATTATTATATATATTTAGTCTAATTATTGATTATTATTTATATATATTATGATATTTATTATTTTATAATTAATATATATATATTCGATATATTTTCTTATATTTTATAAATAATTTAATTATAATATAAATTATACTATAATTATAAAATTTTAAATTAATAATATATAATTAATATATATTATAAAATGTATTATAAATATATTATATGATTATTATATATATTTATTTATATATTATTAAATATTATTATCTTTAATGTTATAATTTATTATTATTATTATTATTGTTATATTAATTATATAGTTGATTATTATAACTTATTATTTAATATAGTTTATTAACTATGTGGTTTAATATTGCTATAGTTTTCAACGTCGGGTATATATATTTAATGTAATATTTTAAAAAAATAAAGATCATTTAATTAAATTTGGATAGAATAACGTTATAATTCGAAATTTTCATAATTCCATCCATATTTTAAGTTTTCCCACCTCTAAACTCCTCCTTCTCCTCCTCCTTCACTCTTCCTTTTCAATTCACCCTCACTTCTCCTCATTTTCGTTAATTCCCCTTACTAAACAAACAGAAGACCTCACTTCATTTTTTGCCAATCATTAATTATAGTTTATGTTCAATTACTCTCCTTCATATAATATCATCTCATCTTTATCTCCAACTAAATTAAACTGGCACTTTGGATCCGTCTCTCTCTTTTGACCGTATGCTGCAACT
Organism: Trachelipus rathkii; assembly: GCA_015478945.1. NCBI lineage: Eukaryota > Metazoa > Arthropoda > Malacostraca > Isopoda > Trachelipodidae > Trachelipus > Trachelipus rathkii. The sequence goes on along the minus strand of JABUQX010023851.1, from coordinate 21,097 downwards.
GTTCGCGTAATAAACTTCATCAACCCTTGATGAGAAGGTTTGCTATGTTTAACAAAATTTCTTTCATGACTTCTAAGCTGACCCATGTGAACCGTGGAATGTAACGGACATGACGACATGACGACACGATAAGGATCACGACTATAAATTACTGAGAGATCTGAAACTGCATTAAATATAGGACGATAAAATGTACTTGAAAACGAGTGACGTGACGAATGTATAAACGTATAAACCTTTTCGCTTCTTATTTTGACACTCACCACTACAGTTAAGAATCAGTTCAAACCGTTAATTCAAAAGTTCTTTAAGCGATAAATTACTGAAGGTTTTGCTATGTTATAACAAAATATAAATAAACTAAATTATATATTCTTAAAATTTAAATAAAATCCAATTACAGTAATCAGATGCAAGTTAAAATAAAATAATGCCAATAAACTCTTAATTTCATTAAAAATAATATTTCAGTAATAAGGAACCCATTAATCTAATCTGAATATATAATAATAATTAAATATAATAATAATATTAATTAATAATAATAATAATATTTATGTGCAAGTTATATGAAGTTTAAGAATTGAGCAGGGCTGGGCGTAATAATAAAGGTAATATATAATCTATGGATATGATAAAGTCAGAATTTGCGTAATAAAATACTTTAAATTTATATGTCTTGAAAGAGATGAAGGAAGACAGAACACGCTCTAAACAAGTGAAGAGCTCGATAATAAAACGATTCCTATTTGTGAGAAGGTTAATTACTGATCTAATATTCAACGATTTGCATATTGAACTTTATGTTCTAGGTATATGAAAATTCATTCATAAATTATTATCAACCTTAATTAAATAATGAGTATATAAACCTTCGGAAGGAATAAAGAATGAGAGAGAGAGAGTAAGAGAAGAGATATAGAGATATAAGATAGTAGAGATAGATAGTATAGAGAGAGATGAGAGAGAGAGATAAAGAGAGAGAGAGTGTATGTGAGAGAAAGATGAGAGAGAGAAGAGAGATTCTATTTATTTATATTTAAGTGATATTACACAAATGATCTAGTACTATACCATGTTCTTTATAATGTTACATG